>JBDJHY010435300.1:0-17806 GCA_039654485.1 Withania somnifera | reverse complement strand
GACCTATGGGCCCACTGAAGAAAACAAGTGCAGAAAAGTAACAAACACACAATCGTCATAGAAACTCACATCCCAGTTTCAGAACCACAATGAATCACAATTGGCACCTCATGCCTCACAATAGTATTATCCTGACGGCATCTAGTGCCTCATATAAGTGTTATCCCACCGGTACACAGTGCCTCATATTATATCAGTAATATCCGCTAGCCGTACTCGATAAATCAAGGCGTTCAACCTCGAGGTATATGTATGTGTGGTAGTATCACCTATGGACATCAATTATCATTATCATTATGTCTCCACAACCGCTATTACCATTTGTGTTAAAAAGTGTACTCACTTCCGTACGACGATGGTCTCAAGTCCCAATGTTGTACTCACTTCCGAACGGAGTCTGTCTCAAGTCCTAGCATTTAGTAGTAAATATATATATATATATATATATATATTTATATATAAAAGTCCCGGTGCCAGGAGATGAAGCCTGGACTAAAATAGGTAAAAATAGTATTACCAGGCACTCGATACCATGTCGAGACTAAACCAGTAAAATACAATCACTTATATTATTATTATTGTGTTCTAATTTTAGATCTTTATACTGCCATGGAATTCTATCATCTATCATCCGCTACGGATCTTTATCATCCATTTATCCGCTAGCCATCAAGGCTCATAATCAGAAGGTGATACAACCCAGCCCGAATGCACTCTCATCAGAGCCTTAGGCTTGGTCTCTTCGTGTCATGAATGCACAACATATCAACAACATGTAAGTATAATCATGAGATATCCACATCCTATGTCCAATATATCAATATCAACATAGAATGGACAAAAGAATGGTACTGGGGTGATATACGACCTAGCTATCCAACCACGCCATTTAGTACAATTATTAAAGTTGTAAACCTAGAGATAGCCCTATAGAGCCTACCTATCGTCCGACGACAAAGCTTTGCAATAACATAAATCGTAATCCAAATGATATCAAATGTGCTCTAAACGATCTAAAACTTGTGCCAAAGAATTCTATATATTAATACGAGTCTAATGGTATACTTTAGGATAAGTTCCGGACTAGACCTAAGATTGGGCCTAAAATAGGCTTACGGGGCCCTCTTACCAAAACCTCAACCAAAATTCACCACAGGGTTCCCAATGCTGCCAGGAACCCGTGCTTCAAATTTGAACACAATGCACAAGCTGGAAAGGCTTCAAATTAACCCAGACATATTTGACACAAAAGGGGTTAAAGGTTCAATCTTTATGATTATAACATTGGAATTTAGGTGAATTAATGATCTTAGGAGCAATGTATATCTAATTAACGAAGAATTATATGAAAATAATCGAGTTATGGGATGATTATGTCAACTTCATACTTTAGGGAATTATTGGAGGAGATTAAGAAAATAAAGAAGAATAAGAGAAGAAAACTTACCCAAATTCATGTAGAAATCGATGGAAAACGTTGAGGAAAATTTCCTTGGACTTGGAATGGTGTTTGGGAAGGGTTTTTACTTTGGAATGGAGGAAAAATCTTTTTTTTGGTTGAGTTAAAATGAAAAGAATCGAGGCTAGAAACTTAAATAATTTCCATTCACGCTCTTCATCGTGATCACGTGGCTATGGAATGCGATCGCGTAGAGTATAATTTTGTCCTTCGCGATCGTGTGAGCCAGCTTGCGATCGCTTAGAGTAGTTTCCTGCTTCATCACAATTGCATGGATTAGGCCTCCATTGTGTAGGGTTAAATAACATTTGTTCATCAAGATTGCATGAGAGTTCCCCGTGATTGTGTAGGGATGCATGACCTGCACCAGTTGTAGGTCAAATTTTGCATTTTCAGAATTTTTGTTTGATGGTTCGGGGATCAAACAGAGTCCAATTTTGGCAAACCAAATATGCACAAAGCATGGAAATGACATTCCAGACTCAACAAAATCAATGAAACAGACACCTGAGTTTTTTTACTCAAAATGACCCCTCAAACCAAAAGGAGCCAAAAGTGCATTTCTCCACCAACACCTCAAAATGGAACGAGAAGCCAAAAAATTATACCAACAACTCACCTATCCTAAAATAATCATTCTAGAGCTGTTGGAAGTGTTAAAATTCCAATTTGACATTCCAAACATCAAATTACCACTCGAGCTCCACTTTAGGCAATAAACTTAATAAAATCCACAATTTTGCATAACTTGCCAGCAAAACCTCCAAACCACAAACTGAAGGTCAATCTTGACTTTGTTTAGTATTTTAGAGCTAAAAAAACTGTTAGAATTAGATTCTGAGATCATTTTGAAGAAAAAATGACTTTGGTAAATGAGTACTAAGTTTTAGTCTCTAAAACAGGAAATTTGATATATTTCTCGACTGCATCACAAGGGATCCAAATTATCGGTCCCAGCAAGTCATAAATGAATTAGGACAACTACTAAAATGCTCTAAAATGAAGAATATCATGTATTTATCATAAATGACCCTGAGGGTCACTACAAAATGGTTCGAGATAGATATATGGACCTTGTGAGTCCCCCATGGGTCCTATCTAGACATGTGAACATCTTGTATGTATTATTGGACAAACATGCATCGTCATGTTTGATATTGTATCGCATTGGATTTCACCATCTTTGGTTGATATTTATGGTTGATTTATACATTTTTGAGCATATTGGATTTGGTTTATTTGATCACCTTCATTTGATATCAATGTATGATATAAAATACCGAAATGGAAATGGTTTTGGGCATTGTGATATGATATGAAAGACCCAAAGGGGAATGGTTCTAGGCATTGTGACATGATTATGGTGATATAGATACGATATGCTTCAGTCTACTCTCTTAGAACTCACCTTACAGGTCTATTTATAGGCAGCATCAGATGTACTCCTCCTATCGTTGGTAGACTTCTGTGTTGGAAATTGATATTGGTGTAAGTGACTCTTTCGCAAGTTAGTAAATAATGAGTAAGATATTTCCATGAGTTATGGCTTAGGTCGAGAAGGAGGACCTACACTCGGATAGACCAGTAATAGTTATTTTATGATGATGGATTAGTTAATTATATTATTCTTGTACACCTATTTTGAATCCTTCCAACATGTTTATTTGTCGGCATTTTTAGATGTATGCTTCCTATTGCGGATGGACTTGTGTGTTGGGGACTTAGTGGATCACTAAAGTATGGTACAGAGTGGTTATATTTAATGATTATTCATTAATTATGATATGGTCATGTATTAGTTATAATTTACGATATGGATGTTGGTTTATTCGTTCAAGAATCTATCCTAAAAGTCCATTTCTCGATAAACTCAGATGTATCATTCATACATAGACGGACTTGTGTATTAGAAACTAAAATGGATGTAGACTTGTGTAGGGCCCCTTTTACCTTAGCCTAATCATTTTAGAATCTTTTCCACGAGTCCATTATTAGGTTTTTTCATATATACCCTTCCTACAACAGGTGGAATCATGTATTGGGGACAGAAATGAGTGTTGATAGACTCCATTTGAGAGTCTATTGTACAACTAGTGGGAATTCCCCATAAGTTGTGAGTTGACTTGACTAAGGAGGCCTAAACTTGGGATAGCCCAAGGGTGAGATCAAGAAACTTGTGGTTTATTTTGATTTTAGATGTCTTGTTGATGTTATTATTTATTGTTTGACATCTTAATATGATGGTAGTCCGAGGAACTATGTGGTAATATCTCTTTAGCTATTTCTATAAATTATTGTAGTTTATTGTTGAGTTGTTAGCTTTATTATCATTATTCCCTACCCCTTATATTTGTCTTATAAACTGAGGGTTATGATATTTTCTACATCTTGGTGTAATAGGAGGATTGTGGTCCTGTTGTCAGGGTAATGGTGCTCATCACTACTTTGTTTTAGGTCCATCTAGTTATACTTTCAGAGTACCAGTTGTTTATATTTGGTACTCACTTCCTTTCATTTTACACTTGTGTAATTTTTAGGCTCGAAGCAAATTAATTTGTCTTTTCTCAAATAATAATCTGGGTAACCGATAGTTCTAGAGGTAGCTGATTATAGTCCCGACATGCTCCATGGACCTTCATTGTCTTACGTATTTACTTCTGTTTTGTTAATATTTGGATAGTAGAGACTTCTATTATATAAGTCTTGTAGTTATATATTTAGCGCCTTGTACACTATGACTCCAGATATTAGGAGGTTTGTTAGTTGGATTTTGTTTTGTACCTTCTTTTTTTTCACTGATTCATTTTTTATGCATTTACCATTTAGAGATGTTGTTAGGATTACTTATCTAGGTGATTAGGACAAGTGCCATCACGACTGGATTTTGGTCTTGACATCATTCACTATCTTCTTTAACAGAGATACATATATAGAGGAGTGATAGGAAACTAAAAGGGAATAAACAAAAAAATGTATAATAAAAATAAACTATGTACAACTTAAACAACTAAAAATAATGTGATGACCCAATTTCTCTAGTCATGAGGTCGCCTACATCCCGCCATAGAAGAACCACCCAATAAGTATGGAGAAGCAAAATTAATAGATAAATGCAGAAGATAAGGGTAGAGCACACTGAATTCTAGTACAATAAAAGAAATCCCCAGAACATGGTAAAATAGTTCATCAGCCTATAAGAAAAAAATAGAAAGTCTGAAGTAAAAATGCAATATTTTTCTACAATAGTACAATAACAGAAATGAAAAGGGTAGAGAGAGGTGAATGCAAGCTCCGGAGCCAGAAGCCATCAGTACAACCTGCACTATCAGGAATCAGTGTCAAACACTCATACTCATGTCTGCACCAAAAAGATGCAGAATTGTAGTATGAATACCATAAATAATAGGCACCCAATAGTCTAGGCTGACAGAGCTCAAAAGTAGTAAGTAGTAGATACTGAAAAAATAAGTGGCATAATTCAAAAAGTACAAGTATAGGAAGGTAATCCTGGCTACATATAAATGAAGTAAGCAAGGTAAAATTAATGGAGCTAGATAAAGATAGTAAAAGAAGATCTCATCTAAAGAGGTGAAGACATAATCAAATAATGACAGTGTAACGGTAACCTCATAAAGGAAAAAGAAGGAGGAATAATCAAGTAAAACTCTTACATACACAGAATCTACTAGTCAATCCAATTCCAAGTACTATCAATAACATTCATAAATGAAAGGTAGAAAGTAAATAAATAGCTAAATACAAGTATTCATGCTCAGCCGTTGGTGCCCCATAATATTAGAAGCAATCATCAAAGAAAACAACTGGAAAAACTAACACAGACATGAGTATGCTAATGAAAGGTGTATGCTCCTACATACAAAAGTCTATAGGCACGGTACGATGGAAATCATGAAGGAACTATCTCTTAAACATACTACTCCAATGTATACCCCTCCCTCAATCACCTACATACTTGGCACGGCCTAATAGTTTCCATGGTGAGACAAAACATGCGTACTATAACAACTACCACAACCGACGCTCATGAAAAAATATCAAAACCGAAGGCCACATATCAGTACTTAATCACGTATCAGGTTCCTTACCATAATCGGGTCTAAATCTGTCGAAAACTTTATACCCATGCCCAAATACATCTAGGACTAGAATCATGTAATGATTGATACTCAGTGTCCAACATCAGGTCTAATCCACATGTGTAATATATTAATGTACTGGGTTCTAGGTTTTAAGGCCTAGACTAAAATAGTAGAAAACGATAATAATGGCCACCCAATCGACTATCAAGTCTTGGAATAGTTTAAGAAAATCATAAAATATTTTTTTTATAATAAAAGGTCCTCTTAAAAAAATTCATTCAAGATTAGCCAGTAATATAAAAATCTTTGTGATCATATCAAAATATGTTTGCTCAATTTCATTATCAAAATTTCGATGTAATGCAAGTCATCAATATAAGAAAACAGGTTCAATAAGGCCATGGAAGGTTCCAAAATCACCAATACTAGGTGTTGTCCATAAATAATGGAAACTGATACACAAAATATTTGTAAAACATGATGACAAGAATGAATGATTTGAGCATAATCACAGTCAATGATCACAAAATGTCTTGTTGACCTTGCAAAAGATCGGAATCATTACACCAAGCATATACAACCAAATCAATATCTGAGACTCATGACATTCCTAATAATCACACCATACTATTTTCCAAAGTCAGTGCAGACCACAGGGTAATCCATAATTATATTAAAAAACCAATATGTAATAAAGAAAAGACTAAAAAAGTAGACAGGCTCAAGAGTACCAACCTAAAATTCCCAACATAAGGATGATGAATAGTACCATTATTTCGCATCAAAGCCAAGTTTAATATCGTAAGTCATAGCCTACCTATCCTCCAAAGACAAGCTCACAAATATGAGTAGAAGATGCCTAGACTGCTCCAAAACTCTAAAATTATGCAAACGAGCTTAAAAGATCACGAAACAATAAAAATAATAATCTACACATTGTTACCAATCAAACAATACCCATAAATATATAAAAATAGTCGAGGTCAAAGAATGGGTCAAAATAGGCCTGTAGGGCCACTAATCCGAAACTCTGACAAAAAAGGTATAAAAATATTCCATACATCGTACCGAACACAAACCCAAAATTTGGAGCCAATCCGAGCAAGAAATAAGTTTTAATTAATGAAATAAAGTGAGGAACCTACTTTAGAAATTTGGGTGAAATTTGAACAAATTAAAGTGAAAACTTACCAATAATTGAAGGAATAGAAGAAATCACATTTCTAAAGTCACCCACGATCTCAAGAAAAGATCTAAGTCCTTTTTATGTCCAAAAATGGTGTCTTGGATGAAGATGAATAATACAAATGGGTGAAATAGAATTTGGATTTTTCTACTGCCAGGTGAATATCGCATAATGTTGATGCACTGTTCACTACATTCGCAAGGGGGAAGATTATCTCACGTTGCGATTGTGAAGAGTAAAGGAAGGGTCAAAGGGGATAGTCAAAGATATGCAATCGAAAAGTAGAACATGATCATCAAGTCTTAGTATGTTAACATTACGCGATCGTGATCAACGTTCCGCGATTGCGATGAATGAATTTCACCAGCTGACAACAAATATTTTTAGCTAAGATAGAACTGTCAAAATTAAATTCTGGTTTTGTTTTCAAGGAATGTTTTCCTAAGTCAACAATATAGAAAGTTAAGATTAGAATAGGTAAATAGACATAACAAGTAAAATGAACGACCCGAGAATCGAGCCATCGTCCACATAAGTCATAAATGACCTAGGGATGCTATATCAAATATTTAAGATGCAAGAAACTGCAAAAAGTATGGAAATGACCGGAAGGTTCATTACAAAGGGAAAGTATAATCTAGATAAACTGTTAACACTAAAGTCCCCAGCAACTATGCTAAAAACTTGTTGCGACTTTTGTACATGGAAGCATACATGGTCGTACAACTAATAAAGTGACTCGTTTTGAGAGTCATGTTATCTTACCCAAAGGACTTGTTGGTTAACTATTAAATTGGATAAACTAGTTATTGTTTACCAATTTAAGTGGTAAAGTCTCAAGATATATTAAGTATAAGATAAGAAATAGAATCAATAACAATAAATTGGAAGGGAAGTCAATATTAAGAGAGTTTTGAGTTTATGACATACTTAAGATTCATGCATAACTATAGTTCTACATTGATTAAATTATCTATCCTAATTTTTTATTTAGTAGGTTGATAATATAGTCATGGTCTCTTGATCCTTTAATCATATACAAAAATTGAGAACCTAACTACATCGTTGAGCGGGGATAGGAAAATCAACTCTGGTACATTAAGTTATCTTCTCATTTTGTAACCACATGGATTAATCTAGGTATATCTATATACTAGAGATAATAACTCCTAAATATCTCTAATACATTATACATACTCCCTATATTACACATTATAAATCCATAATCTTCTCTTAAGTTCAAGGGAAACATATAAATTTATCCTAAAGGTAGCCAATCTTTAGAATAGTAAACACTAGAACATAGGCACAATCAATTATGATAAATAATAAAATAAATAATAAACTAAGTTAATAAATCATGTATTATCGCTTTAGACCCTATAATAGGGTTTCATATCCACTTATAATCTTACAAAAATAATCATAATCAAGTTCATGAAGTAAAATTACAAGAGATAGAAAGTGAAAGAACAAAATCCCTAAGAAGAGCTCTCTTAATATGTTCTTCTGTCCCAATTTATGTTGTGATAAAAAGAAATATAGATGAATATGTGACTAAGTACTACTTTTATAGGCTACAAAAGACAAAAAAACACCCCATATAAAGTACATTTAATGCCAAATAATTCCCAACATTTGACACAACTTAAAACTCACTTTTTAGACGAGTTCTAAGAGTATGATTTGCTTAGTTCCTTGGGGGGAATCATGTGTGCGTAGACCACTTAGAAAACTGTAAAATAGTGGAACCAATCTGTAAACCTTTTTATTCGAGGTTAAAGTTTCCACTTAAATGTATCAGTGTGAGGTTCTCCCCAGAGCAGTCCACTTCATAATGTTTTGGCATGTCATCTCGTTATGTGTTTTCTTCGGTCTTTTTCTTCATGTGTGGATTGATTATTTATTCCATTAGCATGTATTAAAAAATTTAAAATAATTTTTAAATCATCTTAATCCATCAACACTTAGTCCTCAACAAGGAAAACTCCATAGTTAGGAGACAAACGTACCCAAGATAAGATAGCCTTCACTAGCTGCACTGCTATCATTTCTTCCTCACCAAAGAAATCTTGGTGTCTTGTTTACATCATTATGTAGCCTCAAAATCACTAAAAATTTACTCCAAAAGCACATCCACCAATCATCATGAATCAAACTCCATCAAACTAAGCTAAACGACCATAGTTTAGTCTAGTCGCCAACTAGTTGCATCATGTGCTTTGATCCTTATTTACTTATTTTCGTAGCTTTATTCTAGCCTTTTTTTGGATTCCCTTAAAAATTCATTATCATCCTACAAGACTTCATAAAAAAAATTAAACTATACAATGCATAAAACGCACATAAAGTACACTAGAATAAGCCTAAACTAGCCTAATAAGACTAGTTATCTTGTCTAAGCTTTATTCTATCATTTCGGAACTTCTTATCAACAAAATGATCCATAAAGCATATAAACATGATATTTAGCACATATGTATACCATTATTACCATATAGGCTGAAAATTACACTATGTTATCCTTAAAAATAAAGCTAAAAGGTAGATAGACCAAGGAAAATATATGTATGCTTTCAGTTATGATCATAATCCAAAAACGTAATATCTGGATCATAGAGATACAATGTATAACTATAGAATATCTAAAAGAAAATACGTAATATGTCCTGGAAAGTATAACAAAATAGAAGAAAATGAAGATACAAGAGATAAAGTATGCTCTGGATATTAGGAGGTCACTCCTACCTTTAAAATCCTCAACTGATCATGAATCAACAATCAACATTGATGACTCATACTAGCATCTACACCTAAAGATGAGGAAGTGTAGTATGAGTTACTAAAAAATTGAGCAATCGGGTACCCAGTTAGCATCATAGGACTAGTGGGCATGTATAAGAAATAAAAGTAGTAAAGAGATAGATAATGAAATAAAAGTCATTAGACTCAAACAAGTAGAGAAAAATACAAAAGAACTAGGTCAATAGAACATAAGAAAGGAAGCAGTCCTATAAACCTAGCTAAAAGGAATAGAAGCATCAAAAATCCATGCTAAACTAAAAAGATAGTATGAAATGAAATAGATATGGTGGTATACTGGTAAGATCAATAATAAGAAACAAGTGAATAGAATCTAATACTGAATATCATGAAATAAAAAAGACTGAAATGAAAACCCAATGATATATAGTCAACAAATAATATAAGGACCCAGCTAATAAAGTAATAAAACTACATTCCCAACGAGCTCCCATACACCATATGGATACAAACAAGTGAATAGAAACACCCCGACAACCCATACAACTAGAGAGTACAACCAACAAATAAGGATAAAACTTTGTAGAATGATATGATGATGCTAGTTAAAAACCTATATGCTCTTATTTCAGAACTCGTTGGTCCAATAGGCAGGACACATGGAAGCCTTTCACACATATACCTATACTCCCGCTAATACCCCTCCCCGGTCACTTACTAAACTGGATCAACAAGGTCTCTGGAGATCATCACTACATACTATCTCCAAGTCTCATAACTATTTTTATACCCTTGTAGGATCTATCTCAATATATCAATCTCAATATCAATGTCCAACCATCACCAAGTCAAAATTAGTATAAACTCAATGTCTAGTACCCAAATACGGTCGATTCTAGTATCCATTTAAAAATAGTCAAAAATTCAAACTCTAGCATTTTATCATAAAAAATTGGTAAAAGCATTAATTTGTACCTTTTTAGTTATATAATAGTGAAAATTGGACCACAAGGCCATGCAAGTTCTCAAAGTCAGTATGTTAGGCTTTAGGCCAGAAAATAGTAGAGACCAATTTTCATCATAATGTCATGCATAATCAATAGATCACAATCACATCTTATCGGTCCTGTACAGGCTCAATATCACTACAACAACTATAAACCATCTAATCGGTGTCTATTACTCATAGACATTCCAAAAATCTTACCATCTATATTCCATTGACAATATAAGATCAAGAGGATCACAATAATTTATAATTATATCACAATACTAAGGAAAAAGACAAGAACTAGACTAAAAGAAGTGAACGGATTCTAAGGTACCAATCCTAAAAATCCAATCCAAAATAAGCTAAATACTACTATTATCTAAAGTATAAAGTGATTTTAAGATTGGTAAGTCACAACCTACTGACATCAGAAGAGTAAGCTTGCAAATACCGAGAATTAGCTTGAACTTCTCCAAAAATGCTGAAATGATAATGAAACTATAAAAATAATAATATGCATGTTAAAAGTACCAATGCATTCCTCTCATTACTAGGAACTCATATCCAAAATTTGGGGTAAGATGGAGCTAAGAACAATCTAGAAATAATGAATAAGGTAAAAAATAAGTTGAAAATTTTGAGAATTTTGGGATGAAATTTCATGAAATTACAAAGGAACCTTACTAATAGTCGAAGAAAAGATGAAAATAGAAGTTTTGAAGTGAAGAAGGTGATAAAATGAATAATTTTTTAGTTTAAAAGGTATTTATACTCTATAACAACCATCACAACTTCAGAAAGGAGGTCGTAGGTGAAACATCGCCACTATGGTGGAAAGTTCACAAGTTCGATGTTCAACTAGACACCACAACCTCGCACCTACAAAGTGATGATCTCTAGTCAACATCACTGGTGCCGAGACTTCTTTACAGGTGCGATATCACTAGTGTAAAAACTTCTTTGTAGGTGCAAAGTACTAAATACAAGGTTGGCATCACAGGTTGAGATCTCCCGTGTGTCAGAACTTTGCAAGTATGACATGCACCAAAAGTCACTACAACAATTCCAATGTCAGGACCCAATTTCTCAAGTCATGAGGGCACCTACATCTATCCATAGAAAAACAAACCAACAAGATGCGTAGTAAGAGTAATAAACTAAAAGAAGAATAAAATACATAAATTAAGGAACAAGGATAAGTAGAAGTATAAATTAGTGAAATAAAAACCCCAAAACCCAATATATAGTACAAAAGCCATTAAATAAAAGTACAAGTCTAAAATAGGGAATATAATGCCTATTTTAGAAGAAAATAATAGAAATAGACGTAAAGAAAGGTAAAATAAAATCTCGGATACTAGAAGTCATCATCTACCTCAGCAACAGAATATCCTCCCTAATCAATAAATTAGTATGGAACACGCATACTCGGGTTAGCACCAAAATATAAAAACGTTTAGTATGAGTACAAACATAATGGGTACCCAGCAGGAATCATCGGTCAATTGGACTCATATAAGAAATAAAGGTAGTAAATAGATAGATAAGGTAAACAAGTCAGAGAAGTCAAACAAGTAGAGAAAAAAGAGAAACTAGCTAACAGGATAAACACAAGTAGATATCCTAGATAATTAGCTAGTGATAAGGAAGATTCATGCATACAAGGGAAGGAACATACCTGAATCCAATCTCATCTAACAAAATATATAAGAATACATAACAGGCAGTGTAGTATATGGATAACCTCAAATAATGTTAAACAGGAAGAGAGGTGAACTACCACAAGTGTAAATAGAGGAATATAGAAAGAGAGTCTATAGAATATATACATTCATCCAATAACAATATTGATATGACCACAATAGGGGTCACATTTCTCACTTGAAACTTCGAATATAAGCATGTCCTTGAGAAACTTTTTGTTGGTTTAAGGTGGTTTTTAATGTTGTAAAGGTGAAGGAAGAATATACTAAATGTTGAATAAAAGTGGTATTAAAATAATGATAAATAACTTTCTCAATGAGCTGCCATCTCCGAGAAGACTCGTCATGTTTTGACCATTAGGAAAATGTGTCACAAGAAGAAAATGTTAGAGATGATGATGACACTGATAACTCATCATGCCTTTGATGAGTCGTCATATGATTCCCTTCATAAGAATGTGTTGCTGGTTGTTTTTGAAAAGTTTCTTTGACAAGTTGTCTACATGACGATGACTTATCATCTTGAGTCGTCATGAAGATCATCTATATGAAGTGTCAACAATGACTTGAATAAACAACTCATCACTAGCTTGACAAGTCATCATAAGACTGTCAAAATTCAACAAATTTTATGCAACTGTTTCAAATTTCCAGTTGGAATTATAAGAACTAGCGAGCATCTTATTTTAGAGAGGAGAGTTACGTAGTTTTTCTCAATTTTTCATGTAACTTCTTTTCTACTAAAAAAATTACTCTTGTTGAGATCTGGTTATTCAATGATTGAAAATTGAACACCATATTTGGAAGAAAACTTTATTTGGATATGATATCTATTAAAATTCCTTCTGTTATTGCATGGTTATCATCATGGGTGGCTAACTTCTCAACCCTAAGGTTGTGGGATCTATAGGGTGAACCAAAAATTGGATTGTAAATATAAAATGATTCTTGCATCTAACATGTTTATAAATACATAATCATTACATTTTAATTGATTTTATGTGGTTCAAACATTAGAACATGCTTAGGATTAATTAGTTGAACTATATGGTTAAGACTATGTATTGAGATTACAAAAAAATGGGGAGTTAACCCTCGTCTAATGACTATTTCTATAACTAGGGTAATCATCTTGAGATTATTTATGGATAAATGTTGCGCTCATTAATAGACTGAAAAAGGTGTAAAAGAAATTAAACTAGGATAGGTTGAGAAACACTTAGATGAATACATCAATGATAAAAACTTGTAAACTTACAAAAGATGCCAGATCATTAATGTTCATAATTTGAAGATTTATTCATACAATGGTGAAAAAAAATATAGGGTTTTTTATTATTTGAATTATTTACTAAATATATAGATTAATCTTTTAAACTTGGTTACAAACTGTTATTGTTGAAATATTAAAAAACCCTATATTTTTCATTTATGTTTCTAGGAAATAATTGACTACTTGTTAAATATCCTCATTCGAATCAACTTGAAAAGATATTCCTTGTGGGATTCGATCCCAACCTAGATGGGTTATATATTTGATAAAGACCATTTTATACTTATTTTAAAGGTGTAATTTGGATGTATCAAATTTTGGCGGCGTTGTCGGGGAATACGGTCTTTAATTAGGTCAAGTATGATTATTATTTCGAGTTGACTGACAGTTTATGCCAAAATACCTGAACTTCTAGTATACCATTATTAACGTTTGATCCTGAGCTAAACAGATCATTGAGAAGGATGAATATATAGGATAGTCTGATGCCTCATGACTCTGTTTAGTTAAATATTAATGAATCACCAAGGGTCAATAATCCATATGAATAACTTCATCCTCAGTAAATGAAAAAAAATGATCCAAATATGAGGATGTTTGAAGAAGATGATGATGAAGATTTTGGATGGTGTCGGTGCGAAAGGAACAATCATTTTATCTCATTTAGCACCAGGTAGAAAAATTAACATTACCAACACCATGATTCATCTAATAACTATGAAAGGTTTGTTTAGAGGAGTCACAAGTGAAGTCCCAACCTTCACCTGAAGAACTTCACTTCCATATGTAAATTCTAAAAGTTACCGAGAGTGAATTCAAATGACATAAGGTTAAGGTTGTTTCCTTTATTGCAGTTCCTAGAAGCTAATATGTATATAGAAAATTTGGGTTGAGTTGAAAGAGGCTTTCCTAGAGAGGCTCTTTCCTCGGTCAAAGATTTTAGTACTCCAGGATGAGATCATAAATTTTAGGTAGACGAATGGTGAATCCTTACATGAGGCTTGGATGAGATACAATAAGAAGATTAAGAAGTGTCCAACTCATGGTTTGGAAGACAACTTTTTGAAAGTGGCATTCTATAGAGCTTTGAATTCAACCAAAGTTAGCAGCTGATGGTATAAATGGCGGATTATCTATTTTGAGAACGTATGCCCAGGTGTCCCATGAACTTGATAAAGTGATAAAAAACAATCTAGGTTGGCATACGAGAGAAGTTGATGTGCCTAGTTGTGCTAATGTTGTAGCTATATCGGTAGAGCAACGCCGAAGAGAAAAAGAAAGAGACTAATACATGGACCACCTTAAAACTCAAATTAATCTGATTTCAAAGCAACTTTTAGGTGGAGGCTGTGAGAAGATGAAAGAAGTGGCTACACATGGGAAGGTAAATGTGAGAATACTGAGTCTTAATCCAAAGAAGAAGTGAACTACATAAACGATCATGGAGGTCCCATTAGGGAACCCAAGATTAGAACTATAACAAAGATTATTATCATGACAAGAGAGATTACAGACACCGAGAGCAAGAAAGTTAGAGGAATAAGGATAGTTATAAGAAAACCATAGTGGACTATACATATTTGTAAGAAGTCGTGACAATATTCAGGTACTTTAATAATGAAAGAAATTATAGAAAAAGTTCTTGAAAGAGTGGTATCGATATATACAAGTTTAAAAGTAATGAAAAACAAGATCTAACTTGATCAAATTGTTGATTCACACACTATATCAATCAATCAATCAATCAGAATTTCAATTTGGATAAATGTTTGATACTTTCAATCGAAGAAAGGCCAGAAATTTATGTAGTGACACCATGAAAAATCCTAGAAATGAAGGTCAATGCATGCTATCTCCTTAAAAAGTGGAAAGGTGGTATCATAACTTAAGATGATAGTGGATGAAAAAGACAAAGTTGAGAACCCAACTCTCAAAGCTGATTTGGGTGATGAGAATCAAGATTTGAATGATAAGAAAGAAAATGGAGTTGATGAATTACATAAAAGCAATTGAGTTGGCATTGAAGTGAGCACAGATAATCCAAAGAAAGTGACCAGGATGTGAAGACTACAACCCCTATTTCCTCATAGAATAAATATGAAATTTGAGGATGGAAAGTTAAATAAATTTATCTCTATGTTAAAACAACAATAGGTGCACATTCATTTTGTAGAGGCCCCTGAAAAAATAATGGGATATGCCTAGTTTATGAAAGAATTGGTCACAAAGAAGAGATCAGTGAGCTCCGAACCTACATACAATATTCATCATTGCAGTTCTCTCTATTCTAGATCTTTGGTGCAGAAAAGAGAAGATCAGAGGGCATTCACCATCCCATGCACTATTGGATCTTTCAATTTAACCAACGCTCTTTGTGATCTTATAGAAAGTATAAACTTTATGCCATTATCTATCTACAAGAAGTTGGGGTTGGGATCCCCCCCCCCTTCGCCAACTATAATGCCGCTATTAATGGTAGAAAAATCAGTAAAGAAGCCAGAGGGGATTCTAATTTATGCACTTGTAAAAGTGGATGATTTCATATTTCCTAGAAAATTTTTCATCTTGGACTATGAAGTTTACTTTAAAGTGCCTATCTTGGCAGACCGTTTTTAGAAACCCGGAGAGACCTAGTCAATATGGAAAGAGGTGATATAAAATTTATTCTTAATAATGAGGAGGTTTTCTACAATGTATGGAAATCAATGAAGTAACCTAAGGACATGAGTGTTGAATATATGATAGATATTGAATCTGATGATGTGATGGGGGTGCCAATTGAAGATAGGCTTTAGCTACAATAGTCATGAACTTTGATGGTAAAAGGATTCATGATTATATAGAGACTCTTAATGCATTAACTAAAGCTAGATCTTATTTGTATGGACCAAGAAAGCTAGATTTGGATCTAAAGAATGGACCTACTCCACCAGTGAATCCATCAGTAGAAGAGCCTCTAGTTTATAAACTTAAGGGACTTATAATTCATTTTTATATACATTCTTAGGAGAAGAGAACTCCCTACTTGTCATATTTCTATGTATCTTATAGATTGGTAGGTTGAGGCATTAATATCGGAATTGAGAAAGTTCAAAAAAGCCATTGGATAGACTATTGTAGATATCATAAGTATCCCACCAGGGATATGCACATATCACATTGAGCTTGAAGTATGTTGTGTTCCTAGAAAATAACATCAAAAGAGATTGAATCAACCAATGCAAAAAGTCATTAGGAAGGACATAATTAAATGGTTGGACGCAATAGTCATCAATCCAATTACAAATAACAAGTGGGTGAGTCCGGTGCAATGTGTATAGAAGAAAGGTGACATGATTGTTGTGCCAAATGAGAAGAATGAATTGATCCCACTAACACTATATTGGACAATTTTTATGGATTATAGGAAGATGAATTCTTTTACTCTCAAATATCACTTTAAATCCCATTTAATGGACAAATGCTTGATAGGCTTGCAGGCAGAGGCTAGTACTATTTCCTAGATGGTTATTCTTGATATAACCAAATCTCCATAGCCTGGAAGATAAGCATAAAACAACATTTACATGCCCTTACAGTATGTTCACCTTCAAACACATGTCATTTGTGTTATGTAACGCACCGACCACATTCCAAAGATGCATGATGTCAATATTAGAAAATATAGTTGAAGACTCGCTTGAAGTCTTCATGGATGGCTTTTCTATTTCTAGGGATACATTTTAAAATTGCTCGATAAATTTGAGTAAGGCTTTGAAGAAGTGTATATATGACAATCTTGTGCTTAATTGGAAAAAAAGCCACTTCATGGTAAAGGAGGGAATTTTTCTTGGTATAAAATCTCTGAAAAAGGTATTGAAGTTGATAAAGCAAAGGTAGAGGTGATTGAGAAGTCGCTACCCCCGATATCTATAAAAGGTGTGAGAAGATTCCTAGCCTATGTTGGGTTCTATAGGAGGTTTATTAAAGACTATGCTAACTTCTTGAGATGTGAAGTTTTTTTAATGATACATGTATGAAGGTTTTTGAAATCCTTAAGAAGAATTTGATCACTACTCTTGTTATCATTGCTACTGATTGGTCAAACACATTTTACTACTATATGATACAAGTGGAGTTTCCCTCAAGGATGTTCTTGGGATGAAATGAGAGAAGATATTGCATTTTATACATAATGCAAGTAAGGCATTGAATGGGGTGCAGAAGAACTATATTTTTACTAAACAAGACCTGCTTATTGCAGTTTATGCATTTGAAAAGCTTAGAGCATACCTCCTTGGCACCAAAGTTGTGGTGCATACTGATCATGCATCCTTGAGATACCTTATGGA
>JBDJHY010435195.1:0-17808 GCA_039654485.1 Withania somnifera | reverse complement strand
TTGCAAGGTAGAAAATCTTACCAACGGAGTGGGAGAGACCAATAATAGAGCTAAGGAAAATTGCTCCAACCATTGATATGGTTACCCAATAATTTTTAGATCTTAGAGAGAGAATTTGAGAGAGAGATTTATGTTGGAATGGATGAAAGTTTGAGGTTGAAGAAATATATACTTCCAATGAACTATCTTTCACGTTCGCGAGAGTGGGATGAATTCTTGATCCTTAGGGAAAGTCAACCCTCCTCGTTTGTGGTTAGGGGACATCATTTGTGAAGGGTGAGGGAAGAAATTCCATTGTATTCATAGTATAGTGACTGCATTCGCAGAGCTCAGATAAGGTAAACCCTCAATGTTCACGATCAAGCACCTCATTTGCAAAGTGTATATCAGGGTTGTACCAACTATTGTTTGACAGATGAAAACCAATGATTTCAACTTGCTTTGAACGCTACTAAAAAAGGATTCAAAGTCTAATATACATAAATAAATAGTGCATACACACCTGAAAGAAAATTTCATACTAAATGATGTAGTTAAAATTTGAATGCAAGGTCATCTTGGAGAAATGTTCACCAAGTCAACTCTAAAGGAAAAATTCCTAAAGTCTACCAAACACCTAGAAATCAGCTTGGACACTAAGTGAACAAGCACTCATCCTAATCCAAGCTCGACATTCCTGAGCTTATGGTGCAGTCGGATTTCCAATCTAATGCTCTAATCATCTAATGTTGACCAAAATCAAACATACAACTACTGGCCAATTGTCACCTCCTAAAATGAAAAAAAACTCTCATCGAAAGCTCTTGAACTGGAACCAAGGGTCTACCTAGATGAACACCCATGTTTTAGAGCTAAAAGAACTATTGGAATTCAATTTCGATCTCGTCTTGAAGGGATATTGACCAAAATCTATGATTACCTAAATTTAGGCTTTAAAACAGGGAAAATGAGATAACTCTCGACTGAACCGCTGGGGATGTAGTGAACTTAGTCATCCTATCCAAGATAACCCAAATAGAGTCATGACCTTTTGAAGTACACAACAAGACCAAAATAAAGTCCATCGTAACACGTTCCCACTTCCATGTAGGAATAGGGAATCTCTGTATAGAACTGCCTAAATTTTAGTGCTCGAACTTAACCCGATAAAAGTTCAAACATTGAGAAACAAACTCCATAATGTCCTTCTTTATATGAATCCCTTGATATAACTATCGCAAGTCATAGTACATCTTATCTGCAACTGGGTGAATAGAATATTTAGAGTTGTGAGCCTATAGTAGAATCAACTTACTCATACCACCAACCATGGTACATAAATACGACCGTCATGCCTCAAAATGCCATAAAAATCAATAGAAGCCTTTACAAACTCACCAGATAAAACCTTATCAGGAAGGGGAATCAAATGCTAATCCTTAGCTGTCGCTGCCAAATCTGATCAAGCAGGGAAAACCAAGTCTAAATAGGCCAAAACCCTCCCAGAGTCTGCCAAATCCAATCTAATTAATTGGTTATTGGAAGAGTGGATGTTTAATTCCAATGTTCTATCCAAAACTAATAATACTTCCAAGCTACCCATGCTGATCGCCTTCCAGCCCAAGGCATCCACAACCATATTTGCCTTGCTCGGATGGTTTAGAATGGTAATATCGTAGTTCTTTAATATCTCAACCACCCCTTATTCCTTGAATTGAGATCCAGTTGTCTCATATTGTACTGATGGCTATGATGGTCAATATATATCTCACCCAAAACTCCATACAGATAGTGCCTCATAATCTTAAGTGTGAATACCACTATCGTCAACACCAAGGCATGGTTGGGGTAGTTACACTTATGAACCTTCAACTACCTCAAAGCATATGAATTAACACGATCTTGATGTATCTGAACTCACCCAAAACCAACACCAGAAGAATCATAATACATAAAAAGCTCTATCCCTTGATCAGCAATGTCAAAACTAGTGCTGAAGTAAAAAAATCCTTAAGCCTTAAAAAAATTGCCTCACACTCCTCGGACTACTGAAAAGGAATATACTTCTTAGAAAGTCTAGTCAATTGCATATCTATTGATCAAAACCCCTCAACAAACCATCTGTAGTAACCTTCTAACCCAACAAAACTCTAAATCTCAGAAGGAGACATCGATCTCGGCTAATCATGAATTACTTGAACCTTTAATGGGTCCATCATAATCCAATCCTTAGATACTATGTGTCCAAAGAATGCTACAGACTCCATACAAAACTCACACTTAGAGAACTTAGCATAAAGATGATGATCTCTTCAAGTTTTTAGCAAAGTCCTCAAATACTACTCGTGCTTCTCCCTACTCTATGAATATACCAAGATATTATCAATATATACAATCATCGGCGAGTCTAAATAGGGCTTAAGCACCTTGTGCATCAAGTCCATAAAGAATGTAGGGGCATTGGTCAACCTGAAAAACATGACTAGGAGCTCATAATTCCCATAACCAGTCCTACACTATCTTAGGGATGTCCTCCCCTTTAATCTTCAACTGATGATACGCTGACCTCGGATCAATCTTAGAAAATACTGCTACACCATAAAGTTGGTCAAACAAATCATTAATCCTCGACATTGAATACCTATTCTTAATAATCACCTTATTAAGCTACCGATAATCTATACACATGTGCATCGACCCATCTTTCATCTTAACAAACAACACAGATGCACCCTACAGAGAAATACTCAAATGAATAAACCCTTTTTTCAACAGATCTTGGAGATGAACCTTCTTTTCCCTCAACTCTATAGGAGACACACGTTAGGGAGTAATTGAAATAGGCCTAGTGACGAGACCTAATTAGATAGAACATTCAACATCACACTTGGGTGGGATGCCAGGTAGTTTAGTAAAACAAACATCCAAGAACTCAGAAATCATAGGCACAGGCTTGGGAGTAGGTATGTTGGCTCTAACATCGCTAATGTAGGATAGGTAAGCCAGACATCCTCTCCACACCAACCTCCTAGCTTGAAGGCAGGAGATGATCCCTTTAGGTGCATGGCTAATAAAAACCCGCCACACAACCGAGGATACACTAAGCACACCTAAGGTAACAGTCTTATCATAACAATCCAAAACTGTATGGTGAGGGGTAACCAGTCCATGACTAGTATAATGTTAAAATCTACCATATCCATCAATAACAGGTCAGTCCAAGTATCAAATCCTCCAAAAGAAACCGAACAACACCTCACAACCGAATCCTCTATTCAGGAGTCTCCTACTTGGGTAGAAATAGATACAGGCACATATAAAATCTCACTAGATAACCCCAAGAAAGGTGCAAAGTAGGAAGACACATATGAACAAGTAGAACAAAGATAAAAAGGGTTGAGGCTGATATACAACAAATGGAAATCGTACTTGTGATAACAACATCTGAGGACTTCATCTATGGCCTACCAGGTACATTATACAACTAGCAACCGTCACCAGAGTGACTACTACCTTGGCCACCGACCCTAACTCACTGACCCCCACCATGAGAACCTCCAACCTATGCCTCATCTCTAACTGGTAATGGAACTAACCTCAGAGGCTGGATTAAATGAGGCACTGGCTGAGGAACACCCCTCTGGGGACAGTCTCTAGCATAATGACATGTAATACCACACTTAAAGCATGGCCCTGATGACCCTTTCTATTGATAACCATAGCTTGAACACGACTGTTCGCCATGGCTTGAAGACCCAGATCCTTTAGAAGATTTACCGAAAGATGGCGCACTGAAGCCCTACGGAATCGGCTCTGAGATATGAAGGTAAGCATGTATAGACTAGACTTTCCCTATTGAGACTACTACTATTGATACCCACGACCCCTAGAACAGGACCCACTGTAACTTCCATGATGGCGAGGCCTCTTATAGCTGTGCTAGTGCGCATCGCAATTAAGAGACTCCATGGTATGGGTATTATCAACTACCATATAAAATGAACACACATTATAAACCAATAAAGCTACATCCTCTTAGAGCCTATCCCTCAATACATAAGGAAATCTACGGACTTTGTCTTGCTCCGTAGGCATATAATCCACCCAGTACATTGATAAATGATGAAATATGGAATCATACTCTAAAAGCAATATTGAGACCTACTCGAGATGTCTGAACTCCTCCCTCAGTCACTCTCTCAGCTTAGGACACAAACTTCTACATGAATCGCTTATGGAACTCAAACCATGTCGACTGAGGTTGTCCGACTGGTCTATATGCCATTTGCGCTCTCCACCATTTCTTTACCGCACCCCTCATCTGATAAGTGGTATAGGAAATCCATGAGACTCAACACCAAGGTTTTTAGGCTCTCCTTACGCTCAACTAAAAACTCATGAGCACTCTCCCCTGGAACACCATTAAACCTTAGGTGATCTAGTAAGAGAAATCTGGTCAGGAGTTTTTACTCTAACACTTATATAGATGCCTAGGGTGGTATGGTAGGGGAAAAAAGGAATAGGTAATACTTGAGAAAGAATATGGGGACACTTCTACTTGAACTAGAGGAGAAGCCGTAGTAGCCGACTGCTCTCCTAAGCCGGAAGCACCCATGGTTGCCCCTAGGCAGACATTTGGACTCTGTTTGTTAGAGGACCTCTGAAGGCTCAAAGCATCTGCCACAATAGGTACTTGAAATTTGGTGTGGGCGCTGGAGCTGGTGCTAGATCTGGTGGCACAATTGGTACCATCGAAGTCTTTAACAGTGTTGTAACCCCCGTGGGTGCTGTAGTATATACCTATGCTATATCCTGAGTTGTTGGGTCATAGGGCTTTCCATTACCTGTAGTTATCGACCGTGTGTGTGCCATATGAAGAAGAATGTAGATAACAAATGAGATATCTAAGAAACCATCAAGAAAGAATGCATGATACAAGATCTAAAAAGAGATTCAAATTCCTAAAATGCTGCCATAGCCTCCCAAGGTTATGGATATCTCCACGCCGATTCCCAAGACTCTACTAGATATTGGCTTTGTAATTCTGAGACTTGTCAAAACCTAGGCTCTGATGCCAAGATGTCAAACTCTATTTCTCAGGTCATGATGGAACCTATTATCCCACCAGTTGGAGAACCAATCCTGTAGCCCAGAGCCGTAAGAGATGGGATATTATAGAAAATATAGCTATGTACAATCACAATAAGCAGAACAGAATGAAAAAAGATGAAATAAAGGAGTAGTGTAATATAAATACATGCAACAAACTTGCACAAGATCTGGTATCAGTATATATAGAGCCACTAAAAGGTACAGAGTACAAGATGAACATAAGTACAATATAAGATCTTTCTCTAGTATACAAAAGAGATAAAATAAAGGCTGATAAGATGTAGGCTATTCTAGGCATCCAAATATCATCATGTGTCTCCACAAGCATGATGATAAGTCATGAAAAGGATAATTAGCATTGGGTGCTCGTACTTAAATATGCACAAGGAAGGTGCATAGTGTAGTATGAGTACTAGTAGTTAAAATAACAAGTACTCGGTAAGATTCAAGGGCCCAATGACCAATAACAAATATAACTACGTTAAATAAAAAAAGGTAAAGGAAGAAAGTCATGGAAGCAAATAGGATAGAACAGGAAGCTAGCTACATAGAAGGAAGAAAGGAAGTAGATAGTGTTCAAGTATCGCTAGCTAAATCATAAGCAGGAGCTTAGGTAACGAGAAACGGACATACCTGGGATCTTTGTAGTAGTACAATAACAATAAAAGAAAAGTAAGATAAGAAAGATAGATAAAAAGACTACAGAGATAAGATGGTGTACTGGTAATCTCAAGGACATAGAATGGAAGTACAATAAGTAACTATAGGCAACAGTAATTCCATGAGGAAAACATGATGAATAGGTAGAAATTACACTTCAACTAGCATTATATAAAGTAGTAAAGGCAGAATAAACCCTTCCGATCCCCCATAAGAATGAAAGTCTACAAATAAGTCACACTCACCCCTTCACCCATACTACCGGAGAGTTCATACAGAAAAAATTGTGGTAAAGTAAACACAAACACAATGATGCAATAGTTCATAGGTATGATCCTTGTACGATAATCGAAGGCACAGTAGGTAGGACCCATCAAAGGGAAATCCCTGTATATCCTTACTCCGAACTATACCCCTCCTTTAATCGCACGTAGCCAAAAGTAGGGTCCATAAAGGTGTGCCAACAATGTACCAATCTCTAGCATCTCAGTATCACAATTTCCCAATATCTTCATAATCGGTACGTCAACTCAATACGCGTGGTAAAGTATAAGATGGATGTACTTACTTCAAAATATTAATCAAAATCAAGTTCCAGCAGTAATAGTAAATAACAGTACCCGGTGCCAGTGTGTGAGACCCGATCTAAAATACATAGAAAAAGGTAGTACCGGGTGACTGATGCTCAGTCGGGTCTTAAATGAGTAGAAAATTTCTTGTGTTATTAATAATTACCAGAAAATCCCATTTATTCTTTAATGCATGAAAACCAGCTTACAAATTCGTACAATCTCAGAAAATGATAATAATAGGCCTCTAACCTCAATACATATCTCTTAGAAATCTGATCCTCATGGTGCTTATGCTATATGAATCCACATCACAAGTAATACTACAGCTACCCTACAACCCTACACAGGCTTAGTCTAAACTAAAATATAGTAGCACACAACAACCAAGCCAAACTCGAGGTTTATCACAAGGTCAATACTAGGTCAAAGATATCATATTACACCGAGCGCTGTTTGAAATAAAGAGATAATGTACAAGATAATATGCAGTCAAGGGTCACGATATAAACATAATATTTCCATCCCAAGGATGCTATTTAGTGTAATTATACAGTTTATACCCCAAGAGTAAGACCAAGAAGCCTACATGTTGTCCAGTGAAAATAACACTATAGTATACAGGAATCAGCTTGTCTAACATCAAATGGCTCTAAGAAAAATCAAAACTAGAAAAATAAGAATTTAGAAATCAAGAAAAAGATAACATTATAAATTATATCAAATTTAGGACATGTAAAAAAATTAGGCCTAAAATGGGCCCGTGGGACTTGCTAACCTAACACAAAAACAAACACTAGAAACTCGTACTCAAAAAATGAGCACAATTAGAGTAAGAATTAGGCTAAAAAATGCCCGAGAAGGTGAATAAACAAGTGCAAAACATTACATAATTCATCATAAAAAACTAGGGAAATCACATACCAAAAGGACGAGGACGATGGTCATGAAGCCAAAATGCACCCGAGAATGCTCAGATAGACAATATGAACCAGCTAATGCATGAGGTATTTACAAAGAATTGACAAGAACCATTATAATCCATTAGTAGAGAGAGCGATTTCTATGGAAGTTGTGAGGTAGAAAATCTTACCAGCGGATGGGAGAGCAAAGAATAAAGCTAAGGAAAATCCCCCCTCCCCTACAATTGATATGATTTCCCAACAATGTTTAGAGCATAGAGAGAGAATTTGAGTGAGATATTTATGTTGGAATTACTGAAAGTTTGAGGTTGAAGAAATATATACTGCAGTGAACTGGCCTTTGTGGGTAATCCTCCGCGTTCACGGTCAGGAGACTGCATTTGCGAAGGGTTGGGGAAGCCAGTCCTTTGGGTTTGCGGTATAGTGACTGTGTTCACAGAGCTCAGTGAAATTCAACCCTCTGATTCATGGTCAAGCACTACATTCATAGAAGGTACATTAGGCTGCACCAGATACTGTATAAAAATTGAAAACCAATAATTTCAACTTACTCCAAACACCACTAGAAAAAGGGTTTGAAGTCTAATATATGTAAATGAATAGTGCATAAACACCTGGGAGGACATTTCAGACACAACAAAGCAGTCAAAATTTTGGTACGAGTACATCTCAGATAAATTTTGACCAAGTTAACTCTTAAGGAAAAATTTTCGAAAGTCCATCAAATATCTTGAAATTAGCCCGGACACATAAAGAAGCAAACAAACACTCTTTCTAACCAGACTCTACATTCCCAAGCTAATGGTACAGTCAGATTTTTGATTCAATGCTCCAATCATCGAATATGAACCAAATTCAAACATTCAATTGCTCACCAACTGTCATCTTATCAAACAAAAACTCATATCAAAAGCTCCTAGACCCAAACCAAAGATTCAACTAGACCAATATCCATGTTTCAGAGCTAATGGAACATTTGAAATTCAATTCTAAGATCATCTTGAAAGAATGTTGACCAAAATCAATGAGATAACTTAGTATGCAATAAAATACATAGAATACAGAAATAACCATAAGTGACATTACAACAACCACTACTAAAAAGGACTGTCAACCTCGTAAGTCAGTAAAAGAAAGAAAATAATGGAACAAAGATACCTGAAGGCTCGAACAACTGCATATAATGCATATACATCTTACTTTCTACCTCCAGGTAGCCTCCTTGAATGGACGATGTCTCCGCTGAACCTTAATTATAGATATCTCTCTGGACCTCAACGTCTTGACATCTTTAGATAAAATAAAAACTGGTTTCTCAAGGAAGGATAGGCTCTCATCCAACTGCATTGAATCATTACAAAGAGCATACGACTCATCTAAAATATAATACCACAATATCAATTCATAAAAGACCAGATAAATTGATAAAAACATAAAAGTCAAGGATAAACGATAAGAAACATCCCCAAATCTCTTAATAATATAAAATAACACAATATACCTTGATCTAAGCATGCCTTACCTACCGAACCTCATATCACCATGCATCAGCGATACCCACAGAAACTATCAATCACCAACCCTAAACTCGAAAGAAAAAATACTATGATCTGCACAGCTCTTCTGCCTATTCCACACTCCCTGTAGTCTACACTGAATCATACGAACCAGTCAAAAGCATCTCAGACAGATATATAACCTTAACTTTGGAATCAAAAACATCAAATCACCCAATAGGCGATCTACACTTCTTACCATGCAAAGCTTCAAATAGTGTCATATAAATGCTTTAGTGGTAAATATTATTACACATGAATCTCTCTAAGGCTAAATACTAAACCTTTTAACCCAAAAAATCTAACACACAAGCTCTCAACATGTCCTCCAGGACCTGAATAGTCTTTTCAAACTAACCATTATTCTGAATGTAGAATGCTATTTCACGACCCAAGAATTCGTTTGTGATGGAACCTGTCCCAAAACACCTGTCCAAGTAAGCCTTATAATATCTAACAAGGGTGACCACGTAAATAATGGATCAATGAGAATAAAAGATGGTGTAAAACAAAAATCCAACTATAAAACCACATAGAAACTAATGTCATTGTGTAGAAACCTCTAATCAAAGGAAACACATAACCTAAAGAAATACAAATGTCTTAATGTCTAGGATCCTCAAGTAGGATTGGATAAATAAATAAACCAGTTTGGGCATCCGTTGGATGACAAACAACTGCCACTGGAACTCTCAAAATAAGCCTCAGACTGTGATCTATGGAAAAGCAAATCAAGATGCACAGAATTAGAACTTACACACATGTAGAAAGTAAGAGAGTAAACTAAAATAAACAATAGGTACTTAGCAATTATCCCTGGATGTCTTTAAAGAAAACGGTGATGAGCACCACTACGCTGACAACCCGACCATAATCCTAAAAACTCCAAGCTATGAATTAGTACAACACCAATAATTTATAATGAAAATAAAAAATTGATATAGGTCGTAGGGAATCAACAATGATTAAGACAACTATTTAATATAATAAATAGTAAGAACAATATAAATACATATAATGAAATATCAATACCAAGTCCCACGGACTATCGTTGCAATAAAGTATCAATAAGTCCTCAAAAGGGCATCTCAATTGTAGGCCTCCCAAATCAAGTATTAACTCATAGGGAATTCCCATTAGTTGTGCAATATAATTTCATAACTAGTGCATAAGCATCAAGAATAACCAACATATACCTTTTTAACGTTCCACTCAGTGCCCGACTCACAAATCCATCCACAATAGGAAGGGTACAACTGATGCTACTAAGAAATGGAATTATGGGAAAGATTCTGAATGGGTAAGACAATATACAGGAATAATCAAATGAACCAATCTGTCATCATGAAAAAATAGCATCGATCTATTCGAGTATAGGTCCTCCTTCTTGATTTAAGCCATGACTCATGGGAGAATCCCACTCGCTATTTACTATCTTGGGAAAAGGTCTTTTACACCCATTTTAGTTGCCAACACACAAATCTACCAGTGATTGGAAGGGTATATCCGATGCTACCAAGAAATAGACTTGTAGGATGGGTATTGAAGGAATAGCCGCGACAATCCATATTCATTCATAATCATATATATAAAGTTCCATATAAAGAAGAAACTAGAAATATCGAAATCAGGCATCAGTTCTTTCTTTCATAATTATATATCTATATCATGACCATGTTGGAAATCACACCTCGACCCTGACCTTTGAAATCGTATGTTAATGTCATGGCTATGTGGGTGATTCTACCTTAGACCTAGCTTATTTGCATTATGATCAAAATCATAGCAATACGAAAGTTGCACATCGGTTCTTTTCCTTTTTTTTTATCATAGTCATCAATGTAATGAAATAATGCATAATGGACTAACAAAGCCACTCATGGGCATAACATCGAGTAAAGAAGTACACAGTCTAACCACAACCACTCAAGAACATAACATCAACTAAAGAAGCATATCAATCCAAACATGGCCACTCAAGGGCATCATATCGAGTAAGGAGTCATATTATTCCATCCAGAGTCACTTAAGGGCACACGACTTAATATAAGAACAAGTAATGGTAAGTAAGTCACAAGGCCCCACACAGGCAAATAACCAAATATAAAATCAAAACAACTCAACCAAGGCCTCTCATGGGAACAATTTCAAGTAAGGAATTAATGAAATATAAAGAAATATCTCGTAGGCATCTCAAGGACAGTTATATCCTTACTCAAGTAAAGGAAATTAAATAAAAGAACATTATTCATTCTTATTCTTTAGTTTTAACTCACATGCTTGACTCTGGTGTTTGGGTGAATACTCATCACTTCACCACACGGACACCCCCAAATAATCCCAATTACTCCCAATTATAGGTAAATAAAACATGACAAAATATCCTACAATAATTTGTAGTAAAGTCCACCTCTACTTGTCTTAAGAAAATTAGAAAATAATCAAGAAGGTGCTTTCCTTTTGCATTGTGCCTCCAACTTCGAGAAATATAAAAAATGATGAATTTATAATGATAAATCATGATAAAAATATTCACATGAAAATCCATAACTTGGTATCAAAACTACTCCCAAAAACCAAGCCAAAACCCTTTTAAAAAATTAGGAAGTTTTCATGAAATTTAAGTTACCCATAGCTTGGGTATTATAAAAATCAAGTTTAAAACAAAAGACATGGTTTAATTTGATATCTAAAATATCAATTTTATTCATAAAAATTATGGAGTTTAAACCCCCAAAAGTGATTCTTACAAAACATGAGAAATAAAGATGAACCCATAAATAATAGGTATTTTGGTTGAAAATCTTACAAGGATCTTGAATCTTCAAAATTTATTGTTTGAATCTTCAAAAATGATAAAATAATCAGAAGCATAAAAACGAGGCTAAAATCATGCAAGGCTTGTATATAAACAGGGGAATATGTAGAAACCCTGAAATACCCTTCATTAAAAAGTTGTCTGGAAGCCAAAATTTGGATAAGTGTTGGGGTAGGACCTGCACTCCCTTGGTATGGTCCATACATCCCCTAGGCTTGTTTTTGTGACTAGGGATGGCCCATGGAATGACCCCCACCTCCAAGGTACGACCAGTACCTCTCATCGTTCTAGTTTTGGCTCTAACTTTTGTTTGGACTTTCAAAACTCATACACGGCCCTATGAACACAAAACATATATGAATTTTGAGTTTAAACGACATCATGGACCCATTAGAATTATCAAAATAGACATATGAGGTATCCCTGACCCAATATAACCCATTTTTGGTAAAACAAAATTTTTCTCTAATGTATTTAAATGTATCCAGAACCTTATTCTAGATCAAATTCAACCTCATGGATCCAAAGGAATCGACAAAATTTAAGACCGAGCGCTAAATCATCAAATGTTGACCAAAGTCAAACTTTGGCTTAAATCTCAATGCTATCCTATCAATGAATTATAGTCAACATGAAAAGACTGAAACTAAAAAAGATGGTTATCCTAGACCTATTTCCACAATCAGTTTTACAACTGACGAAATTCCATTCTGAGACTCATAACTCTAGATATGTCCCCAAATTCCAAATATCTTTAATATAGAGGCTTCTAAAAATAGATTTTTTGTCTCAAAATATTCAACTTTTTAGCTTCTGATAAATAAACCCTGTAAATAACCAAATATGATTCGAGGCAACACTTTGAGAAGGGTAAAATGGTAATTTTTATGGAAAATGCAAAAAATGACCTTCAGGGTCATTACAACACCCACTACTAAAAACCATGTTCATCCTCAAAGCTAAAAAGATAATAAGACCGAATCCTCAAAAGCTATGGATATTTAGAAAGTGTATTAAACCCAATCTCCCATGAACACTCCAAAACTAGGCGATGCTTTCACTGAACCTTTACAGAAGAAATATCATTAGTTCTCAAATTTCTAGCATGCCTGTCCAAATATCTATAGGCTCCTCCTTATGGGCCGAGCCAGGATCTAACATCATAAACTCATAATGAATCAACAAAAGCAGAGTGTCCATAACAACCAAATCTAGGTCCACGCTGGGACAATATTGACAAGTTATTAAAATCAACCTAGTTATGTACCAATACTCAAGTGGAACTACTCACTTCATATCATCAACAATATTAGTTGAGGCATTACAACCGATTCAACTACTGTATCAACAAACAACCACAATCAATCTAAATTTTACCAAGCATAGTATCACATCCTTAGTCCATTCAGAGGCAAGCCTCGCTCCATGAGTCTATTTCAAAAGTCATGGGGTAAACCACTCATCGTACTATGGCCTAGTAGGTAGAGAATATATTGCCTCGTTAGTTCCCTCTTCATAAGTTTGATTGTGGTAGAAAGGGTACATCCGACACATTGAAGGTCGGACTCATGAAGTAAATACTAACTAGAATAGGTCAAGGTAACTAAAGGAACAATATTGAAGTCTAGTGTGCATATCAGATTCTGGAGGTTGTCTTAGGGACTTCCGAAGTCCTAATCCATTATTGATGGTATCCTGACATCAAATCATTCTTTAAAACACTGAATTACCCTGCAACTGATCAAATAAATTATCGATCCTAGGAAGGGGATACTTATTCTCAATAGTAACCATGTTTAACTATCTATAGTAATGTACATCCTCATTCACCCATCTTTCTTCTTCACTAAGAAAATAGGAGCACCCCATAGTGATACACCCGGTCTTATGAATCCCTTATCAAGAAAATCCTGTAATCCTTTTTTATTTTGTTTCAACACAGTTAGAGCCATATGATACAAAAGAATAGAAATAGGATAGGTCCCTGGCTCCAAGTCAATAGAAAAATCGATGTCCCTATTTGGGGAACACCTGAAAGATCTGTAGGGAGGACATCCAAAACTCGTACACGACTGTTACTAAATCCAATAAAAGAGTATCAACACTGGTATCTCAAATGAAGGCCGAAAAAGAGAGACAACCTCTATCAATCATCCTCTAGGCACGAAGGAAGGAAATCATTCTACTAGGATAAGAGCCCCTAGAACCTTTCCACTCAATCTTTGGAATACTAGGAATAGTTATAGTAACATCATGGAATAACAATCCAAGGCCAAATAATGAGGATAACTCCAATCCATACCTAAAATAACGTCAAAATCCACCATATCAAGGATGATCAAGTCCACCCAAGTTTCACACCCTACCACAGAAATGACACAAGATCGGTACACCCGATACACCACTAAAGAATCTACTACGAGTGTAGGAATATGTAAGGAAACTAGTCCAGTATAGCTTGTTATATCAAATCTAAAAGCAAAATCTATAATTACTGAGACTGAGGCTCTCGTCCCTGGCCTACCTAGAAAAGCATAGCAATGACATCTATATATGACCTACATTTCCATAAGTAAATCAAGGCCTCGATGGAATTGGTATAGTGATGAACAGGAGGAACCCGAGCAACTATCATAATCTAGCCATATGAACACATGCACTGCTGCAACAATCACAACATAAAACTAAAGCCATTCAAATTTTGTTCGCCGAACCCTTACTGGATAGGACAAGTTAAAACTCCTTATAAAAACACCATAATTAGACATACCACCTCAAGACTCAATATAAAAAAAAGCTTTCCCATGAATTAGCATACTTTTTTTTCTTCTAGTCAATATGTTGGTGCTTCGTAACTTCAATCATTCCTTATATCAATAATATAAACATCTATTAAAATAATGAATTACTGAATCATTGTTGACATACTCACTTCGGGCCACTGTAGTAGGAATTCTAACCACGTTTGAAGCAACACCACCCTCATAATACTCTAGATAGTCCATCATGATAAGTTAAACCTAAATGTCAAAGGTAATCATGTACACCACTTGATCACTCCTTTTTGGTTATGCCATTCCCCACTATCAAACCACTTCTAATGTCGGGTATGCCATATATGTTCTCCTTTTACTGTCGAATAATTAACAGTAGAGAATGAGATATTTGAAAACTCCTCAAACCATTTTATTCTATCTTTACATACAAACATCCTCAAAATTCATTATTGAAAAATGGCCGTACTTAATTGATATGAGAATAAAAAAATAGTCCAAGTCTAGATATATTTCCTCTGTAAGTCCACCACTTCTCTTTAGTACCCAATCTCATATCAAAGTCACAAGATAAGACCCCAACTGGAAGCAACATATCGAAGAGATAACATGGACTTAAAACCTAGAAGGACAAAAAATGCTATGATAAGAGTGAAAGAATGAAGGGAAAAACTTACTAAAATTTTTGTAGCCTCTCGAAGATAAGTAACCTACATCTCCGCACTGATCCGTAAAACTCTACTAATTCTTTGCTTGTACACATGTGAGACATATACACCTACTGCTCTGATACCAACTAATCACGACCTAAAAATTTGGTTATGATGCAACCTGTCCCAACCCACCTTGACAAGTAAGCCTCACAACATCTGGCAAAGGTGAGTGCAAAAATAATGAATCGGCAAGAAAAAAAAAGGTATAAAAAATCCAACTATAAAACCACTAGAAATTGGTGGCACTGTGACAAGTGTGTAATGACACTCATGGTCATTTATGGTAAATACACAATGTTTTATATTCTATAGCATTTCAATAGTTTTCCTAAGTCATTTATAACATGCTGGGATTGGTAGTTCGAATCCTTGGCAGCTCAGTTGAGAAATATCTCAAATTGCATATTTTAAATCTTAAAATTAAGTACTCATTGACAAAAGTCAACTTTACTTCAAGATAAATCAAAATTAAATTTCAACAGTTTCTTTAGCTCTAGAATTCCAAACAAAGTCCAGATTGACCTCAAGCTTGTGTTTTGGAGTTTTCATTTACAATTTATCCCAATTTGTGGGTTTTAGTTAAGTTTAAGGCCTAAAGGTGAGCTTGGGTTGTGTTTTGGTGTTCGGAGTGTCGAATCGGAATTCTGATACTTCCATCAGCTTTGGAATGGAGAAATTAGGCTAGTTGACCCTTAGTACGTGTCACGACCCAATTTTGAGAATCATGATGGAACCTACTATTCTACCAGTAGTAGAACCAAACCCCGTAGTCCGAAGCCGAAGCTAAAGCAGAGGACTACTATATCAAATGTGAAAGTATAATAATAGTCAAAAGATAATTAAGTGCGGAAGTTTTAAAGAAACAATAAACTGCCCAAAAACCCGATATCAGTGTCAAATGAACCATTAAGTACAAAAAATAATAAAGCTGAAATAGGTTTGATACAACTGTATCTCCGAATACATGGAGATTACATAAAAATGCCTAAACTGAAGAGAAGCTGGTAAAAGCCAAACGCCAAGCTCACCCTGAATCTCTGAAGTAAAAAGAATCTGAACGAACAACTGTTTGTATATCATGAACAGGAACCTATACTCAGATCTACACATGTGCATGTGTAGTAAATGTACAAGTCACCGAAGAAACCGGTACCTAGTAGGCTTCGAGGGCCCACTAACATCAAACGTGTATTCTATATATTAATATGAGTCTAAAGACGATGACAAAGTATTGTAAATCTCATGAATAGTGCTTTGAATGATATCAAACGTGTTCCAAATGATCTAAAACTAACGTCAAAGTACTCTATATATTAATACGAGTCTAACAATGTGTTTTATGCTAAGTTTCGAATTGAGCCTAAAATTGGGTCTAAAAGGGCTTGCGCGGCCCGCTTTTCGAAATAGAAAATAATCATCGCCACGGGGTTCCAACGTCATTAGGAACCTATGTTCCAAAATTGAGCACAATTCGAGTAAGAAAATATCCTTGAATAGCCCATAGAAAATTGAGTATAATAAGGGCTAAAGAATCAATCTTTATGGATTTATATGTTGAATTCAAAAAAGGAAATGTTAATATGATGAATAATAACCCTAATGAGCAAGGAATTACTATATAACTTCAAATATAATGGAAGGAATCAAGAGTTCATGATTAGGGAATTAATGGAGGAAAAGCATAAGATTTAATGAATTTTAGCGGAAGGAATTACTTACCGAAGATGATGATGATGTGTGCAGCCTTCAAGGAACTTTCGATGAATTTTGGGAGGTTTTTCTAAGGAAATCTGCACCAGTAGATGACAGAAAAAGAGGAAAAAGTGTTGGAAAATAATACACAAAAATGGGTGAAGAAACTATATAAAAAGGGTTGGGATTCTGCTTTATCGAAAAAAGGTACCGATAAATCTGCACTGTCCTCTTTATTGGACATTTGGTCCGATTTATTGGACCTTTGGGGTCCATTTAATCGGCATTTTGGCTGATTTATCAATCAAGTTGCATCAGGAAAAAAACTATAATTTTTTTAAAGTTTCACCAGGTTTTCGAAATTCAAACGGAGTCCAATTTTAAAAAACCTTATATGTATTTTATGTGGAAAACACAATCCAGACTCAACGAAATTGACAAAATTGACATCAGAGGTCTTTTGAGGAAGATGGATCCCCAACCAAGCTTTAACCAAAAATAGAAAATTTCTAACTTTCCACAATATAACTCAAATCGATCACGAACACCTTGTGAAGCATACTAAGGGTCAAAGTAGCCTAAATTTACCATTACGGAGTTGATGGAAGTAATAGAATTACGATCTGACACTCTCAAAAACCACATTACCACCCAAGCTCCACTTTAGGCCACAAACTTAACTAAAGTCCACAAATTGGCATAAATGGCAAACTAAAACTCCGAAACACAAATTTAAGGCCAATCTTGACTTTGTTTGGCATTCAAGAGCTGACGAAACTGTCAAAATTTAATTTTGAGCTCGCCTTAAAGGAAATTTGACTTTGGTCAAGAGTACTTAGTTTTAGGCTCTAAAACAGGCAATTTGAGATATTTTCTAACCGAGTCGCTAGGGATCCAAACTATCGATCCCACCAAGTCATAAATGACTTAGGGAAACTACCGAAATGCTCTAGAATGAAAAATGTAACGTATTTATCATAAATAACCATGAGTTTCATTACAACATCCACTA
>JBDJHY010434653.1:0-17812 GCA_039654485.1 Withania somnifera | reverse complement strand
TGCTCCAAACTTCCTCATATTGTCTTAACCTTGCAAGTATCAGTAAAAACATTAAAACACACTATTGTTACTCAAGAAAATACATTGTTTTATGGGCTTTAAGTGTAATATATGACGTAAAATATCTTCACATCAAAGATTCATTGTATACTTACCCATCTTACCCCAGTATAGCCCTCCACTAGCCATGCAACATACCCCAGGAATGGAGACCCATATTGGAGGGTCCGTCTAGGGATCCAATAACATGTATACAAATCTTCGTAGAGAACCAATCAGTCCTATAGTCAACAAGGCCAAAAGGCCAAATCTTAGGCTTAACCCGTATATCATATTTTAGTGGAAACTCATGCCCAGTCATATAGGAAATAATCTAAATCAAGACCCAAGTGTCGTCATGATGGGAATATCTAGGAATCACAATGATTGTGAGAAAATAGACTCAAATGGTGTGATAAGATATCTCCATCCAACTCATAAGTGTAGTCATGGAAAACATAAGTATATATGAAATTAGTTTGCAGTTACTACTTTATCAAAATCAAGTTACCTTTTAAAATATTTAATTCATGCTCTCTACGAAAAACCAATCAATAGGCTAAAATGTCCTAAGGTTGCTAACTGAAATTCATAGGATGACTGCCAAGTCCTATCCACGAGGTGCATCCTCTCCTAGCCCAACTATGGACCCGAGCCACGGGAAATCACAACAAGGGTGCCAAAACTGCCTAGAGGGCTCCCTTTAAGGAAAACATACACACCCGTACAAAGGAAGAAATGGATCTATCAAAGCACAATCATACACAACTCACTCCCAAGATCGCATTGGGCTAGCGCACGATATAATCACACAAGGCTGGTAACTACCCAGGAAAGATGTATTTGTCTAGGTACAATTTCATCACATAAAACTTCTAACTATCCAGCATAGTCATATCAGACTATCTATGTCCCAAATGGGCCACACATGCTCTAATAGCCCATAACAACTCAAGTAGAACACAAAATAATCATCCTACCTAGATAGGCTCTAAAGCCACTAGCCTTAATTAGGGGTAGCTACAACGATCTAATCGCTAGTATAATACCCTCCCTAACCTCACTATGTTCCAGAGTCAGTATATAATAACACGTACCAAAAGGTGTTACTCCTCTCTCATCCATACTACATTCTAGAGTTGGCATTGAATATGCGAGTAGGGAGATATAGTACCAGGGAAAATAGTTAAGGTACAATCAAGCTACGTAGGCCAAAGGCCTAAAGAATAAGCATATCAGGGCCCGACTAGTAATCCCAACCCCGAGATGGCACGTTACCATACATTTAATACACTAGTACCCAATCTAATGAAAGTAGATCATCATACCCTACCTAGATTATAGTGATTTCCTCGTGAAGGATGCCCAAATATCCATAGAATTACATACAAAGGTCAAAATTGCATAAAGCTAAAAAAAAACATACCCACATATCAACACAAGTAAAACCAGATCCATATTGGTATATAAATAGCGGGGTCGAAATTCAATATAAAGAAAGTTTGTAAACACTAATAGCTCAGAAAAATGTTACTTACACCAATACATAGAGCACATATCATACATTATATGGTATAAATAGGTCAAAAGTTGATTATTGAATTGGAAGATATAATCCTAGAAATTTTATTGCAATAGAGAAAATAAAATTTACACTTTATAAATTATTGTAGAATCACCAAAACAAGTTTATTTGGAACAAAACTTGGATAAACACCTTCAATAACACTTCCATTACTATAAAATACCCAAGAGAGTTGCTGAATTATGGAGAAGAAATGAGAAAATTCATGTAGAAGAAGAATATATGAAGGCCCACCGACTGATTGATAAATCAATTATTTGGCTGATTTACCAACCACTGATAAATTGGTCATTTTTTTGATTATCGGCCACCAATTTATTGGTCACCTGACTTCTAAATCGGTTACCACGGCCCTTCCCCGATAGATTTTTGAAAATTTTCAAGAAACACATGGAATGGAAACAAAGTCTGATCTTGACAATCCCTATATGGAATCTTTATCCGGTTGATACTCTAAACTAATGGAATTGATGAAAATGATACTTGGGATTATATAATGTGATTAAATCCAGAAGAAGCTACGATTGTAAAGGAATTAAATCAAAAGAACTGTCAGGCACCCAACCTATCGGTCCTAGCAAGTCATGAGTGATTTAGGGCATTCATAGGAATTCTTTAAGCACGAGAGAGTCGTAAAAATGTGTAAATAATTTCTCAAGAGTCATTACAGATTTATGTTTGTGATACCACTTTTTGAAGATACTAATCCTCTTCCATACAAGGAATTTTCTGACCTTATATAAGGGGAATTTAAAAGGAATATGATGGGAGAATTAACATTCTTTCTAGTATTGAAAATTATGCAATCAATTAAAGATACTTTCATTTGTCAAAGTATGTATACAAAATAGATCTTTAAAATTTTGGTATGAGTGATGCGAAAGCCATTGGAACACCAATGAGCTCTATTTTCTAACTAAAATTTGACAAGGAAGATAAGCATGTTGATGGAAGCAAGTGGAAAGGTATGATTGGATCTCGACTATATCTAATTTCTAGTTTACCAGACATCCTATTTAGTATGTGAAAGTGTGTCTTAAATCTTCTCAAAAGGAATCACATCTTATTGTTGTTAAATTATCAGATATCTAGTTGGAATAATCGACTATGGTGTTTGGTGTGAAAAAGGTACAAATGTTACACATGAAGGTTTTTCAAATCTAGATTATGCAGGTGATAAAGATGATCGAAAAATCCCAAGTGAAAGTTTTCAAATATTGGGAAATCACTTATATTATAAAATAGTAAAAATAAGGATTAGTTTCACTTTCCACAACTGAAGCTAAATACATTTCCATTATAGATCTTTAAAATTTTGGTATGAGTGATGCAAAAGCCATTGGAACACCAATGAGCTCCATTTTATTACTAAAATTTGATAAGTAAGATAAGCATGTTGATGGAAGCAAGTGTAAAGGTATGATTGTATCTCCACTATATATAACTTCTAGTCAATCAGACATCCTATTTAGTATGTGAAAGTGTGTCTTTAATCTTCTCAAAAGGAATCACATCTTATTGTTGTTAATTATCAGAAATCTAGTTGGAATAGTCGACTATAGTGTTTGGTGTGAAAAAGGTACAAATGTTACACTTGAAGGTTTTTCAAATCTAGATTATGCATGTGATAAAGATGATAGAAAAATCACAATTGAAAGTTGTCAAATATTGGGAAAATCCCTTATATTATTAAATAGTAAAAATAAGGATCAGTTTCAGTTTCCACAACTGAAGCTGAATACATTTCCATTAGGCATTGCTTTATAAAAATTTTATGGATGGTACATCAATTAAGTAATTTTTGTTTATTTTTTAAACTTGGTAAGACTTTATTGATAATCCTAGTGCAATATATTTAGCCAAAAACTTTGTGCATCATTTTAGAGAAAAACATATTGACATTAAGCATCATTTTCATTCGTGATCATATTCTAAATGCTGATATTGAATTACTCTTTACTGGTATTGATTTGCAATTAGAAGATTTCTTTAAAAAAATATTACTTAATGAAAGATTTTAATTTCTAAGAAAATTCCATCCAAAAATAATTTTTATTTCTTTTTATTTTTTATTTATTTTCCTTATTTGTAAATTATTTTCATTGATTTTATTCATTTGACTACCATAATAACTCTTCGCCTTACTTTCCAATAGTGTTTCCTCTATTTTTATTTTCCCTTTCCCATTCCATTAGAACAAATCTTTGATTCCCCTCATACATCTCCCCAAGTGTTAGCGCGTCAGTTCACTCCGTCATCCCCTTTATTTCTTCTCTATTCATCCCTTATCTTATTATATTTCTCCTTCATCTTATTCATTGATAAGCCACTTAAATTCTGTTCGTTTGCTACTCGCAAAAGCTATCAAAATCATGGCAAGGTAAAGACTTCCTCACCTGTGCCAATTAACTTTGACTACCCTGATCAGTCTATGTAGTCTAACTCTTCATCTCCCAAATCTAACATAAAGCATCCCAATATTAAAGCATCATCTCTGGATGTCAAAAGGAAAGTTAAATTCATCATTGTTAGTTCTCTTTATGGTATAATCGACTTATGGGTTCCCCCGTATGTTATTTTATTTATCTTTATGAAAGAAAAAATGCTCGTGCATGGTCATATCATCGATTTGGATTTTCTTGCTTCCATTCACTTCCATATTCATGAACTCTTTGAGTACCAAGGCTCAAATAATTATTTTTAATATATTCCACCTACAGTTTATGAACCCCTTATTTATCTTATTTACTCCAGTCTTCATTCCTCCATTTAGGAAAAAGAAATCTTTCTTGACTCTACCTTGTTCAACCAAACTATTCATATTAAGTACTTATAGATATCACTTTTTTCTAGGAGAATTTGGCCCTCTGATATTGATGTCACCTTTGGTCAGGCTAAATAGTTTTTCCCTCTGCGTAGTTTAAACACCTCTCCATTTCAACTAGGTCCTAAGAATCTATTTTTGAAAATTATTTCATCACTCACATTATGGAAATATGTTTTCTTCCTCTTGTTGGATCCTTCTCTACTGTTTTCCTCAAAGATACTCTACTCACCTTGTGTTTTAATGCTCGAAGAAATACTCATATCTCCTCTCTCATAATTAAGCACATGATTTGTATTACCTTTGACCCTTTTAGTATTCCTAATGGAATAGTCGTGACAAGAACTCTTGAAGCTAACTACATAAATAATATTGACCTCCTCCTCTTATTGTAAAATAATGTTATAACTCTAGGGGCATTTAGAAGTATGTTGTGTAATAGAGTTGGTGAATCTTAGGTTTTCAAGCATGACAATGATACCCCTATGCCTGCTAAGATCTCTAACATTCCTTATTCATCATCTCCTCATGTTGCCTCTGTGGACCTACCTGAAGTCCTCATCAAGTTAACTGCTTTGGATGAAAATGTAGAGTCCTTGAAATATATCCTCCTCTCTACTTAGCTTCAGATGGAAAATGTTTGAGAAGTGACCAAAGAGACCAACAGTGATGTGGCTAAGATCCATCTAATGTTAGACCTAGTTCTCAAGGAATACATCAAAGTAAAAACAATATCAGACTAATAGAGATCGAGTGATGGAGACAACCATCACAAATTTGATGCTAGAAGTAAGCTACGCTAAATACCATTTGCTATATGATCTGGAGTCACACATGTTTTTTGACAATACTTTACTATTTATTTGAATTTTGATCAAATATTTTTTAACTTTGTTACAACTCTACAATGTGACTTTAGATAATCCCTATGTTATTATCTATGGTTATTTTATATTGCTGGTATGGTATCGATTATTTTATCTCTTTATTTGTGCATGTAATTTATCCCTTTTAGAGTGACGTCAAAGTGGGAGAAAATATACAAGTTAATAGAAAAAGAGAGTTATGTAAGTCAACAAGACATGGGGAGCAATACAAGTCAGGTAGCAATGGGTAGATGCACTCATCTCAACTAATCAATTAGACAAGGGGATCAATGTGAGTCAACTAGCCAAGAAAAGATTCTCAGTCAAGTCAAATAGACACTCAATCTACAGTTGGGAAGTTGACTATATCTACAATTTTTTTCTATCATCATAAGAAAAAAATGAGAATGTTAGTTTGCTAATAACACTATCTAGTCCCAGAAAAGGAAAAGCTTCAATGAGAAGATTGAGTAAAATACCAATCAAAGGAAAGAAACCTTAAACCTATAAGCTAAGGATACTCAGTCCAATAAAAACTGTAAACAAGGATGTATAAGTGGAACATTATCTCATAAAATGTAATAAGGATGGATGCTAATTTCTTAAGGCCAATTACAGGTGAAAATCACAAGGCTAATTAAAGATATCATTAGAGATCTTTAAGGGCATGACTGATATAGGTTAGGAGACATAAGTGACTTCCTCCTTACTTTTAGAAAAAGGATATTCAAACACCTTTTTCCAAGAATGAAATCTCTTGTGTTGATCCACCATCTCAATGACTATATCCTCCTACTATTTTAAGATAACTGATGAAAAAAGAACAAGAGTGTTTTTGGTTCCTTTACCAATCATAGTGTTTTTATCTACTTTTAACAAGTATTATAATTCTGAGTGTTTTACTATGTGTATAAAAAATAGAGAAAATATTTTGGTGAGTCTTAGAATCAAAAGATTCTGAGTGAAAAAGAAAGAGAGTGTAAATGAAAGAATTACACACAAAGCAACATGTAAACACTAGCACTTGACAAAGAACTAGTGGAACCCTTTTGCAATCCAAAGGGACTGGACTAAGGTTCTTATTGGAAACCAACCAGTATACAAATACTAAATGTCATACTTTACATTTCTGCATTTTATTTTTGTGTATGTTTGTTTATATGTCAATTATCAAACTGAAGAAAAGAAAAAGTTACTTTAGCAAAAAATTAACCCCCTTGTATTTTACCTATCATCCTTCGTGCATTTTGTAGAGAAAGGAACTGGAAGTTTTGAGCCTCATATTACTGCATACAATATTCTCCTGTCTCATGTAACTGCAGTGAATATTTTAAGATAGAAATTTCAAGGAATTAATAGGTACACGCTCACTAATTAATTGGAACACCCCATACTTGTCTTATCTTGAAAAGGCCAAATCCCAACTCAAGAGTTTAACACTAGAAAATTTTAACTTCCCATCTCCTCACGAGTTGAGTCACAATTTATGAGAGGCTACTTCCAGTCATCTATAAACTCGTGAAAACCTTGGACAGAACTTGTCTTTTGAAACCTTAGGAATATTTTAAAAATTTGGGACCACTAATCCTATCATGACTCGTGGTGTTGAGTCATGATTCATGACATGACATTGTAGTAACTAGTGTCAAATTCCATTACCTTGTTCCTCAGAGCAACAATTGAAGTCACAAGCCATGACTCCATCCTATAAGTTATGGTATGACTCGTGGTAGTCTGTGATCGTTTCTACAGATCAGTTTTATCATGTTAGTTCCATAAATTCCAAATATTTTAAGATAATTGGATGCTTTTTATTCCCTTAGAGTCAATACAAATACCCCCAAATCCTTTATTTCTGTTATATTTCCCAAGTCATAGATAAAAACGTCAAGGTTTTCTCTCAGACTCACCTAAGGTTCTATAGACGATTTGAAAACTTCATCCTAACTCTTTTCAAAGTCTTGCATAAGATATATGGGCTAATAAACAAAGGTTTACTTTCACCCTTGTTCCTAAACCCCAAAGTTTTTAGTTGAATAAAAGTTGTAGAATTATGGTTAAAATCCCATTTTCATATATTATGATGAGATTACACTTTTACAAAATTGTTGTTAGTTATTGCTAAAATTACATATGCTAGCATGATATATAATAAATATTGTCTATCCAAGACAATTGGGATCATGTTTGATAATCATGAGTTTATCAGTTTAGTTTGCATTGACAGAGATAGAATTTAGAGTCAGCATGGATAATTGTCAACCTTTTAGGGATTTAAGCCTATTTTTGTAATACTTGTCAAACTTTCATGAAATTAATGTTATTTTGGATGTAAGTTATTTTAAGCATGAGTTTACAGTTTTTTAAAAGAGATACTATTTTTTCCAAATTTACAGACTCAGTCAAAATGTAGCAAAAAGTTTAAGAAAAGACTTGAATGACTTGAATAAGTAGTAGTCAACATGTTGTCAATTCTTGGAGTGGTATTAGAATCGAGAGAATTTTGGTGTAAGAAAACTTATCTTATAACCTACGTTTCAAATTGTAAGAAGCTCGTGATCCAAAGTGGCATATTTAGCTCATGGCCCAAAGAGGCTTGGTTTATCTACTTGATGGCTTAGTGGATCCATTATGAGTTTAGTTCATGTCCCTTTACCCCATCAAGGTTTAGAGATCCTTGCTAGCATAGGGTTATATGTTGGACTTGGTAGTTCTATGGATGGAGTATTTTGGTTATAAAACCTTCCACAAAGTTGGTTGTCATCTAGTTTTGAAAAGGTTTTAACTTGTTATTTCACTAATTTGTTAAGGCTAAGGGAAAATGAGATATTTAAATGAGTTTCCATTTATACTTTGGAAATATGAAGTTTAACTGATGATGTCTATATTTGCATATTCTTGTTAGATCTAAGGGTACTTCTAAGGCCACCTAGTGGCTACGAATGTGTTATTATGTCCAGAGGGTGATCTTGGGGTGTAACAAACTTTGTGTCAAAGCAATAGGTTTAAGTATCCTAGGATTTTTGAATTAGGAAGAGTCTCTTTTACGGGTGTAAACTACAACAAACTTATAAATGAGTGCACACTTGGTGTTTAGGAATTGTACCTTTTTTCATGTTCTATTTAGGTCTTTGGAGTTTTAACTCTGAGATTTATTTTTTGAATAATGATTACACATTTTAGATCATGTTTCCATAACATGCACCAGTTGGCAAAATATCATGATGCCCTTGTCAGAATAGGGACTAAACTTTTCCAGCACCATGTTCCTCTATATCTCAAGCAGTATCTAAATAATATTACTACATATGAGTTTTGAAATGCGATCCATTTATTAGCACAGATTGTCATTGAACAGGCTCGGAATTAGGCCACAACCTTAGTTATTCAACTAATAGTTCTTGATAATGGTGCATTCATATTGAGAGAGCTTCTGAGAATGAATTTTCCTGAGTTCCATTTTTCCAAATTTTCTAAGGATCTAGAGAACTCAATTGATAAAGATCATCCAATTTGTGTATTATGAGAGTGTTGATGTGGATAGAAAGTTTCTTTCTTTATATTAGTTGAAGAATATTTCTAGAGCTTGTTAAACCACTGGAAGAAAAATAGACTAGTAGGTGTAGCCCCTCCTTCATGGCTCAGTTTGAGAAGGATTTCTGGGTAGTTTCATCTCAAGGGAGAACATAGAGAAGAAGAATCAAAAAGTTTTTGACTGTGGAGAAAAGTTCCATGTCTCACTGAACACGGGATGAAGTCCTTATCTTGCTTTTCTTTGAAGATAGTTTATGATATGACAACCATATGAATATGTTCATTTACTATCTCTTCCTTCACTTGATGAAGAAGGGTAGAGAAGATACTTTAAATAGTTACAAGAATATTGGTCGTATAATGGTCCATTCGAAGAAGATAAGAGAAGAGTTACTATAGCAAGAATGCTAAGCCTGGCCGCTCAAATCTAGCCAACCTAACTTTGGTGGAGGGCATAGGAAGTAGTAGAACATTTCCAAGGTATCAACCCCTTTTCCATTTAGTTCCCTTTCACAGAACCTCATGCCATCTCAAAATCAGCAAAGTAGAGAAGTTTTGACAACTTCTCAAGATAATGTGGTTAGAGGGTGCAATGACCCCATCTGTGGTAAGGTAAGAACCATTCTTCTAGTTGTATAATTGGATAGGATGGGTTTTTTGGGTGTGTTTTGATTGGTCATAAGCTTTGGGATTTCCCTTCTAAATTTTGTTTTGGGTATGGCAAATCAGGCCACAAGATTTAGGATTGTCCCATAGCTTGAAAGGGAGGTGGTAATAAAATAGTTCAAACTAATTTAGCAGTAGCACCAGTAGCCTACCCAGCTCAGTAGGACGCTTCTTCTAGTATCAATGGCAATCAACTCCAAAATTGGTTATATGTGTTGGTTCCCAACAGGACCCAGAGAAATCTGTGAATGTGCTTACATGTATGTTGAGAGTTTATGATATTGATGTGTATTATTTATTGTATCCTAGAGCTACCCTATTCTTTGTTTCCTTATATATTTAGAGCCATTTTGGAGGGTCAGTCCTAAGAGTCTACTAAGCCTTTCTCTATCTCCATACTAGGTTGTGACTCTAAGTTAGATATGGTGGATTTTGACTTCATCCTTGGAATGCATTGGCTTCATTCCTGTTATTCCATGGGTGAATGTAGGACTAGAGTTGTCAATTAATAATTTCCTAATGAGCTAGTTCTTGAGTGTCAGGGTAGTGTTGTTTTTCCAAAGTCTAGGTTCATTTCTTACTTATAATCCAGAAATACGATCTTTAAGGGGTGTATATACCACTTAATCCAAGTTAAAGACTCTAAATCTAAGACTCCCGATATCTAGTCCATTCCTGTTATTAGAGTGTTTCTAGAGGATCTACCTTGAGTCCCTTCGAAAAGGAAGAGACTTTGTAATAGACCTCGATCCAGGCACTCACCCTTTTTCTAACCCTTCTTATGGAATGGATCTAGCATAGCTTAGAAAACATAAGTATTAGGTAGAAGACCTTCTAGATTAGGGGTTTATCCATTCTAGTGTGTCTCCCTGGGGTTCCCCGATCTTAATTTTATGGAAAAGTTATGGTTCTCTCAGTATATGAATTAATTACCATAAACTAAACAAAGTCACAATCAAGAATAAATATCCTATCCCAAGGATTGATAACTTGTTCGATCAACTTCAGGGTGCTAGTCACTTTTCCAAAATTGATATTCGATCTAGTTATCATCAACTCAGAGTCAGGAAGGGTAATATTCCTAAAACTTCTTTTAGAACCTACCATGGACATTTTGAGTTTGCAGTCATGTTTTTAATTTTTCCTTATGCTCTTATAGCTATCATGGACCTCATGTAAAGGGAGTTCAAGCAATACTTGGACTTATTTCTGATAGCATCTATTGATGACACTATTATTTACTCCAGAAGTGAGGTAGAGCATATAAACCATCTTATAGTTGTTCTTCGGACTCTTACATAGTGTCAGCTTTATGCCAAATTCTCTAAGTTTGAGTTTTGTCTTTAATTAGTTTCCTTCTTGGGTCATATTATTTCTAGAGAGGGTATTTGAGTGGATTCGCAAAAAATTAATGTTGTTACAAGATGGACTAAACACATCTCTCTATCAGACACCTGCATCTTATTGGGTTTGTATGGTTACTATTGAAGTTTTGTTCAGGGTTTCTCCTCCATAACTACTCCTTTAACTAAGTGGACTCGGAAGAAGGGGAAGTTTGAGTGGTTGGATTAGTTTGAGAAGAGTTTTCAGGAGTTGAAAGTTGCGTTGACTTCAGCTCTGGTCTTGACTTTTCTAAAGAGTTCTAAGGGTTTTATGGTACATTATGATACTTCTTAGCTTAGTTTGGATTGATTCCTGATGCAACATGGTAAGGTTGTATCCTATGCCTCCAGAAACCTTAAGGTTCATGAGAAGAATTATCTGACTCCTAATGTAGTAGCTGGAAGTCGTAGTCTTCTATTTGAAGATTTAGAGTGATTATTTGTATGGTGTACATATGGATGTGTTTACCAATCATAACTGTAGTATGTTTTCAATCAGAAGTATCTTAATCTTTGTCAGAGGAGGTTGTTAGAATTGTTGAGGGACTATGAAATGAGTATGATGTATCATCTAAGAAAAGACAATATAGTGGTTAATGCCTTTAATAGGGTTTTCCATGGGTCGTGTGACCTACATTTATGAAGCTAAGATGGATTTTTCTAGATAGGTGCACATACTCACACACCTTGGGTCATATTAGTTGGTGTAAACTATGGTGGGTATGTTAGGGAAGAATGCTTCTGAATAATTTCTGGTTGTGGAGGTGAAGGAGAAAGAATGATAGTAATCCATTCTTCTGTAGCTTAAGGGTGTCATTTAAAAAATAAGTTTCAAGTTTTCTTCCAAGGGGAGATGGTTTGCTCACTATCAGGGTCACCTTTGTGTTTCGAATATATAGGGTAGTGATAAAAAATCTAGTAAGAGGCTCACAATTCCATATATTCGATTTACCTTGGTTCCACAAAAATGTATAGAGACCTAAGAGAGGTTTATTGATGAAGTGGAACAAAGAGGGGGATAACAAATTTTGTTGCTAAGTTTCCTAATCTCCAGCAAGTCAAAGTATAGCATCAAAGAACATTAGGTGAGTTGCACAACTTTGGGATTCTGATATGGAAGTGGGAAGTGATAAATGTTGACTTTGTCATGGGTTCACTCATACCCATAATCAGCAGGATTTGATATTGGTGATAGAAGGCCACTTGACTAAATTAGAGCACTTCTTACTGGTTAACACCAATTATTCATCAGAGTAGTATGGGAAGATCTATCCAGTAGATAGTTAGGATACATGTGGTACCTTTATCCGTTGTCTCAAATCAAGGTACATAGTTTACTTTATAGTTTTAGAGCTTATTTTAGAAAGGTCTTGGTTCCTAGGATCATCTCAATGCAATATTTGACCATCAAACAAATTAGCAGGCTAAGAGGACCATCCATACATTGGAGGATACATTGAGGGTGCGTGCAATCAATTTCAAGTATAGTTGGGATGACCACTTACCTTTGATAGAGTTTGAATACAATAATATTTATCACTATGGTACCATATGGCCCCGTTGAGGCTTTATATTGGAGTAGGTGTAGATCTCCCATTGGATAGTTTAAGGTAGGTGACGTAGATAATGTTGGGTCATAGTTAGTTCATGATGAAACTCAAAAGTTTATATCATCAAAAACAGACTGAGGGATGCTCAGAGTAGGCAGAAGTCTTATGTAGATGTGAGAAGAAGAGATTTGTATTTTGATGTTCATGACTAATTTTATCTGAAAGTATCTCTTATGAAAGGAGTTATGAGATTTAGAAAGAATGGAAAGCTCAGTCTCTTCTCTATTTTCCATATAAGATCTTGAGGAGAGTTGGAAATGTAGATGATTAGTTACACCTTCCAGCAGAGCTAGTAGCAGTCCATAAGTTCTTCCATATATCCTTGTTGAGAAAGTGGATGGGAGATCCGTATTTGGTTGTACCATTAGACAATATCAACATTTGAGACAGTCTGAATTATGAGTAGGTCCCAATTTATATCCTCAACCCTCAGGTTCTCAAACTCAAAAACATAGAAGTTACAACATTTAACGTCTTATAGTGAAACTAGTTAGTTGATGGAGAAACATGGGAAGAAAAAATAGATATGATGACCAGATACCCACTCTTGTTCCCTTCTAGTGACAACTCAGTCTGAGGTAATTAACCCTTAGTTCAACTATTCTTGTCTTGTCAATCGCATGTTGCATGTAGAGTTTCATGATTCCATAGAGTATATTCATGTTTTATTTAATGAGATCATGGTGTATAAGTCCAAAACAGTTAGAGTATCATTCCAATTCAATTCATCTCAGTTAGTAGCCTATTCATGGTTACTTTGGTTCAGAATGTTCATTTAATCTGATGTTTATGCCTAGTTTAATCATTATGTCAATTTCAGCAGTCAAAGTCCCTTTCCTCTCAACTTTAGCCTTCATTTAAGGATGAATTATAATACTTCATACTTGGGTCAGTCTATAAACTCAGTTCTTGAACTAAGTATGTTGAAAATCTTCCACAAGGATACCATGAGTCATGGTATGATTCGTGGGAGGCCTTGACATGTCATAAATTGACTCATACTGTAGAGATCTAAAAACTTAAAATTTGTTCCCTAGACCACGAGTTGGTCCCATGAGTCGTTACTAGGACCTATAAGTCATAGGTCAATTTTTATTTTCACTTTTTGTAACCATTCTATAAGAATTCTATCCAAGACACCACAAGTGAGAGTCACGAATTGTAGCTCTCACTTCTGAGTCTTAGATAAACTCATGGCCCTTTACAATAGATTCTCAATTATGTTTTTGTAAGGGCAGTCCAGTAATTTCCCATCTCTATTAATCCTAATTCCATTTCATTAGGATTCTTTTAAAGTTATTATAAATACCCAAAAGTTTTATTCCCCTCTCCATATAATCAAACAAGATCAAGGTTTTCTCTTCCAAGTTTCTCTCCCAAAGAAAGGTTTAGGTTCCATTAAAAGGTTTCAATTGCAGCATTATCTCCCTTCAATTCCCTCTATAAAAGTTCTACTAATCAGGTATATGGGCTAATGAACAAGGTTTTCTTTCACTCTTATTCCCCAAAAACCCTTTTCTAAAGAATTGAGGATTTTGTCGAAGCATGTCTGGGGATTTTCTTTTATATTATGTATGGTTGATATTTTCCCTCTTTGCATGGTAAATTATGTTTATTATCTATTTTGAGAAGTTTCATGCTATTTGATGAAGTTGCATAGTCCTATTGGTTATAGAAGCATGACCTTGAAAGTTGTTGTAGTATTTGAAGGAAAGTTATAATGGATGACTTGAAAGATTTCTAAGTTAAAATCCTTAAAATTGAATTGGGTATTGAAGTGTTATGACTTTTTTTTTCCTCCTCCCTTCAGTCCAGTTTGAACCCGTCCCAACAACGAACACCTTCCGAATCTAATTGACTTTTACATAGTTTTTAAATATGAATGATGTCTAATTTGAGTATTTTTGGCTAATTAATCCTAATTTAGGGTTTTTATGTTTTAAATGAGGATTTTTTTCTTGAATTACAAGCTGAGAGTAAATATGCCAATGAAGGGTCAAATTGGTATATTTTATAAAGAATGTTACTCACTATGGTTTTAAATTAAATTTTGGGATAGTTGATTCCATTGAGGGGTTTCACTAGTCTAGAATATTAGAGTTGTAGTTTGGCTTATTGTTCCATTGGGTGTACTCCAAAAGGTCAAGTGTTGATTTATTATGTATCAATATTTCAGGGAGAAGTATTAGCACTTAGAGGGTGGGCATGAGGCCCTTACACCTGAAACATGTATCTCTAAATATATGGTACTATTATGACACAATGAGCCCCTATTTTCGTTAGTCTTAGTGTATCACTAGGGAAGTGACCGCCCTTACCCTTTTGAGGTTTGAGATCCCCACCACATTGGGTAATCTGTTGGCCTTTTTAGCTTATAGATAGGTGTGTGACAATTATAAAAGCTCCCGAGTAAAGTTAAGTGTCAATCTGAAGTAAAGAGAGTGAAAGAAGGTTTTAACTAAATTTTATTTAAAAAATTGTTAAAAACTGTCAATCCTTCATGTTTTTAGTGACTTTATCTTATACTATTGAAATTTAAGGTTTTGAACAATTGTTGATTAAATTTCATACTATTACTTAATTGAGCTGAGTTTTGGAAGTTGAACTATTATAATGGTTCATGAATTGCATAGCATTTTATTATGATATTGCATAGCTGGTATTGTTTCCTCTAACATATTCTATACTTTCCAAGTAATGATTGTATACTCAGTGATTCATGTTTCACATCATGTAGATCTTGTCAGTTGCTTAGACATTCCGGGTTTATTAAGTTTGCATTCCTTATGTGTTGAAAAATTGGTAAGTCCTCAATGACTCGAAGGCTGAGCTATGGAGTCAATTTATTTTTAATATAGAGTCTTTAGAGTTATTTTATTCTACTTTTAGACTAGCTAAAGATCTTGTTCTAGTAGTCAAAATCTAGCTTATAGCGGCTTTTAGACATAAGTGTTGAGACTTGAGACTTGAGTCTTCTATGTTTATTTTATTATTGATGTTCTGTTTATCTTTGATTCTCATTGATTTATACTATTATTGATATTACCTTTTCGCTAAGTGTGAGTGAATATACTTACTCATGAGCTAAGGTTCATTCGAGGCAACATGTTTCTTATGATGACGTACCATGCCTAGGTAAGAGATCAAGTCATGAAAAACTTGATATTATAGAATTAAGTTCATGTTTTCTAGAATGTCTAAAAGCCAGCATTGGATAGATTTTTTTAATGGTATGAACTGTAGCATACGTATAGCTGAGAGGCTATTGAACATTTAGGAGTTGTCTATTTATTTATGATTTTATTTTATTATTCTGAGTTTAACTCTGAGATTTCTATTATGACTCATGATTTATGCATTTTATATCATAACTCCCAGAAGACAGTAAAAACTTATAGTCAAAGGTCATATTCATCCTGAGCAAGTTCCTCCAGTCTCGAAGCCTCAACATCCAGATAATGTCACTATCACAGAATTCAAAAATGCCATCAATATGTTGTCCTAGATAGTTGTTGTATAAGCTCAGTAAAAGGTTCCAATTCGGGTTGTTCATCTAGTAGCTCTTGATGTTGGTGTTGTGAGAGTAAGGAATTTTTTGGGATGAAACCTCTACAGTTCTATGATTCTAAGGTTTGAAAGGATCTATAGAACTTCATTCATAAGGCTCACCATATTTATGACATCATAAGGGTTCTGGATGTGGATTTTGTTGAATTCATAACATATCAGCTGAAAGATGTTACTAGGTCCTAGTGTGTGGATAAAGAATAAGGTGGTTGGTGCAGCGCCAAATGCATGGGATGAATTGGATGAGTTATTCTTTGGTATATGGTTTCCTAGGAAGAAGAAGTAGGAGATGACCACATAGTTTATAAGTTTGGAGTAGGGATCCACATTTGTGGTAGAGTATAGTATAAAGTTCACTAAGCTTTCGAGGTATGCTTCTAAGATGATTGTGGATATGTGCAATAGGACGGACATGCTTATTTCAAACCTTTACCCTCAGTTGATCAGGGAAGGGATGGATGTTACTTTGAAAAGTGACATGGATATCAACAAATTGATGGTGCATCTTGAGCAAATAAAAAAGACAAAGATAAGATGAGAGAGAGTCACTAGAGTAAGAAGAACAAGACTAGCCAATCTGAGTTCATGTAGATTAAGTTAGATAGTTATATCGACACCAACAAAAACACAGTTCGAGGGAAACATCCTTTTCATCCAATACTCCTTCACAGAACTTCAGGCTTCCGGAGGGTCAATAAAACAGGCAAGCTCATTCGTCTTCTCAGATTAGTACTACTCTATATGGGAAGTATGGCAAGGCTCATTTGGGTCAGTAAAGAAATTGGTCAGAATGGGTGTTTTGGTTGTGGTCAAGTTGGTCACAATATTCGAGAGTGTTCTTCTAGGAGTTATTTTGGTTATGACAAGTCATGCCATAGAAAAATATATTACCCCTTAGGTATATAGTGGTGGTCAGGGTTAGACTAATCTTCCAGCAACACACCCACCTCAAAAAGGCACTTCTTTGAGTAACGGTGGTGGCCAATGCCAAAATAGTTTATATTCTTTGGGCTCCAAATAGGATAAGAAGCAATCAATTGATACTTTAACAGGTATGTTAAAGGTGTATGGTGTTGATGTGTATTCTTTATGAGACTTTGTATCTACACTATATTTTGTTTCTTTGTATTTTTCTAGATAGTTTGGAGCAGATCCTGAATATTCATTTAAGTCTTTCTTTGTATCTACACCAATTGATGATTCCATCACACCTAACAGAGTTAATTGTAGTTTCCCTGTGTTTGTTCTGGGTAAGGTTATTTTTTGATCGTCTTGAATTAGATATGTAGACTTTGATGTTATTCTTTGCATGGCTTGGCTCCATTTATGTCATGCCCTTGTTTTTTGTAGGACTAGAGTTGTTCACTTCTAGTTTTCTAATGAGCCTATTCATTAGCGGGAGGGTAGTGTTGTTGTTCTAAGGTTAGGTTCATTTCTTACCGAAAAATGAGAGAGATGATGTATAAGGGGTTTATCTACCACTTATTTTGAGTTAAGAACACTAAGTACATGATACCTAATATTTAGTCAATCTTTGTGGTTATAGACTTTGTGGATACTTTTCTTAAGAAGATACCCGGAGTCCCTCTTGAAGAGAAATAGACTATGAAATAGAACTCATTCCAGGCATTAAGCCTATTTATATTCCTCCATTATGATTTCACCTTTATAGCTTAGAGAGTTAAAGGATCAATTAGTAGACCTCCTAGACAAGGTTTTTATTCATTCTAACGTGTCTT
>JBDJHY010434546.1:0-17812 GCA_039654485.1 Withania somnifera | reverse complement strand
CACTTAGGGATACCAGAGGAATTCTTGGTCTTACTGGAAATTATAGGAAGTATGTTGTTAATTATGGTTCTATATGCAGACCTCTCACTGGATTGTTGAAGAAAGCATCCTTCAAATGGAATCCATAAGCAGAGCTAGCATTTGAGGCACTCAAAATAGCTGTGAGCACTTACTAGCATTTCCTGTTTATACACAAGTTTGTAGTTGAAACTAATACAATCCATAGAGGCATTGGTGGTATACTAAGGTAGAAGGGGAGGCTAATTTCTTACTTTAGCAAGGTGTTGACACCAAATCACAGGGGAAAATAAATCTCTAAGAAGGAATACATGGCCTTGTTAAGGATTGTTGATAAATGGAGACACTATCTCCAATTCAAGCACTTTGTGGTGAGAACTGACCACCATAGTCTAAAATACCTACTAGAGATAAAAGTAACTTCATCTATTCAATAAAAAGATTTAACTAAGCTGTTGTGGATTGATTATGAGGCACAATATACGAAAGGTGCAGAGAATAGAGTAGCTGATGCCTTGTCTAGACAGCAATAAGGAATAATTCAAAGGATAACCTAGTTCAAGGACAACTTATGGTTATCAATTTTTGCACTCTTACTTGGATCCAAGAGATTGAAAAAAGTTATAAAAATGATTCTGATATCCAGGACTAATTTTACACTACTATCAGTTAACTCTCACGGCCCTAGCTTGTGGCACTACTAAGTTGAAGTCCTAAGAAAAAAGGGTAAGGTGTATGTTGGATCACATGGTACTCTAAGACAACAACTCATTTCCTCATTCCATGATACTCTACTTGGTGGCCATTCTGGACAATTAGGAACCTTGAAAAGGCTTACTCAACTTTTCTATTGGCCAAAGATGAAAATTTTGGTGAATGATTAGGTCTCCAGTTGTGATGTTTTCCACCGAAATAAAGATGATAATTTAGCTTAGCCAGGCTTGTTACAACCCCTTCCTATTCCCAATCAAGCTTGGTGCCATATCATTATGGACCTTTTGGAAGGTCTTCCCAAGTCCAAGTCTAAAGATGTCATCTTAGTGGTGGTGGAAAGATTCACTAAATATGCCCACTTTATTACCTGTCACACCCTTACACTGCAGCTACTGCGAGTTTCATAATTTGGAAGAGAATCCATATGGCACCCCCGAGTCTACTATGACTTGTAGAGACAAGGTGTTTGTGAGTAACTTTGGCAGGCTTTGTTCAAACTATTAGGCACTCGACTTCATTACAACTCTTTCTATCACCCTTAAAATAATGGTCAGACAGAGAGGATTAACAGATGTTTGGAGAACTACCTAAGGTGCATGGTTTCAAGAAGACCTACTCAATGGAAGCAATGGCTACCTGCAACAGAATGGTGATACAATAATAACTTTCACAAAGGATTGTAGAGTACACCTTTTAAAGCATTATATGGTTACACTCCTCCTCAGCTTTATATAGGGCCTCTTTTGGAGAATGTAGTTCAAGCTACCAAAGATGTGATTATGAAAAGACAAAAATTCCTATAGTCTCTGCAAGACAATTCACAGGTAGCCCAAGTCAGAATCAAGTTATTTGCTGATAATAGAAGAACTGGCAGAGAACTTGCAGTTGGAGACTCAGTTTATCTGAAGTTGCATCCATGTAGAAAAACATCACTGGCTTTGAAAAGAAACCTTAAGCTTAATTTTAAGTACTATATGCCATATTTGATTATTGCTTAAATTGACAATGTTTCTTACAAATTAGCATTACCTCCTGAATCTGAGGTCCACCTTGTAATCCATGTGTCATTGCTTAAAAAGAGGGTGAGAGATCGTCTAGTGGTCCAAACTACTCTACCTAACATTGGCTTAGATGGCTAGTTCAATGTGCAACCCATTGCTATTTTTCAAAGGCAGATGATGAAGAGAAACAATGCAACTGCTGTAAAGGTGTTAGTTTAATGGTCTAATCTTCCTCCTGAAGATGCTACCTAGAAGGATTATAAAAAATTACACACCATTTTTCCAAATTTTGATCCTGATCCTTGAGTCCAAAGATCCTTTGAAAAATCAGGGTATGTTATGATCTCAATTTAATGGAACATGAGTTGTTGTAGAGGTTCAAAGCAGGGAAGGAGTATAGGTAAAGAGAAGTGAAATAACAAATAAAGGGATGAGATTTATTGCATTTAAATTAAGTGCTAGGGAGAAAATAAATCCATATGGACAAGCATTTATATATACACACCAGGAAGGAGTATAGGTAAAGAGAAGTGAAATAATGAATAAAAGAATGAGATTTGTTGCATTTAAATTAAGTGATAGGGAGGTGATAAAGCAACGTGGATAAGCGTTTATATATACACATCAAAGAAGAGAGAGCCCTAACTGAAATTTGGTATTCCAACTCTTCTCTCGTGTTCTTCTTTCTCTATAAAATTTCCTTCTCTCCTTATCTCATTCTAATTTTCTCTTCTCATCTCCTTCTTTGCAAATTGTTTCCTTTATGGAGCTTACTATCAATTTTTTTCCTCTTCATAGATAGGATTTTCTTGTTGTTTTGAGTTCCAGTTTTCTATTTTCAATATAAACAAAAAATTGCCCCAAAAATACTGTTGATATTTTATCATTGCAAATTTTGTTTTGTATTAGGTTGAGATCAATTAGTATCAAATCCAGGTCTGTATGAATTATGGGTAAGTAATGGCAGACGGAACTCACCAGAAGGTTACTGAGGACAAGTTAAATTGACATGAGGAGATTTTGATAGATTTGTTGAACTTTCAGCAAGAAGCATGAATACACAAGTAGGAACAAGGCACTCTGGAGCTTATTTCTTGATAGTCAGGGGTTATTAGGGAGAGCTCCTACTGTCAGAATGATGAAGGGGGATTACATCCTATACCAGCTCATAATAACAGTAATAGACCCCAATAGGCTACCAATCAACCTCCAAAGTAAGAATTGCTTTTCTTCGAAGGTCAGGAACCCAAGGTATGGATCTATAAATATGAGAAGTACTTCATTAAATACAAAATACTAGATGAGCAGAAAGTAGAAACTGTTGCACTTTATTTGAATGGCCTAGATGAAGTGTGGTATTATTCATCAGGCTGATAGAGGGATATTCACTTGGATAGAGTTCAAGGAGGAGTTAATTATCCAAATTGCTGAAATAATGGTAGAAGATGTGGTTGAAGAATTCTACAAGTTGAGTCAAGTAGGACTGCTGCTGAATTTCTAGGAAAATTTGAAGATCTTAAGGCTCAAATGCTCATTAAGAATCGAGCACTAAATGAGGCTCACTTCCTAGCAAGTTCCATAGTTGCATTGAAAGAGGAGATTGAGTTTTCTATTTTTAAAACCACGATAATAAAGGTAGACATTGAGAAGGCTAGGATGAAATAACTAACTATTGAAGCTACTTAGAAAAGGAAAAAAACTAGTACTATATTCAACTGTTAACTAATGTGGTTGCCTACAAAGGCCCTACTAGAATTGTATTTCAGATCAGTTATGAGGTGTATGAGTACAAGAAATCCAATTATTTATGTTTTAGGTGTGGAGAAAAATATGGACCTGGTCATGTTTGTAAAATGAGGAAACTAAAATATATGGTGGGATAAGTGGAGACCGAACCTGTCATAATTGAGATTGATATACATAGGGTTGGTATTGAACCAACTGACTTAATAATAAAATGGGTTTTAGGGAAAGATATTCAACATGAAGTTTGTATGAATGCCTTAACAGTCTATAACAAAGGAGAAAATACCATTCTAGTAGGAGGTACTATGAAGAAAAAGGTAAATGACTATATTAATTGATTCAGGTAGTACTTATAACTTTATAGATGAGCATACCATTCAATCTACAGGATATCAAAGTAGTCATTTCCCCTAGTAATAGTAACCGTGGTTGATAGTAACTATGTAATGTGCACCTCCCATTACAAGGGGTTCCTATGGAAGACACAAGGGAGGTTATTTGTAGAAGATCTGATCATTATTCGTTTAGAAGGTTGTGACTTAATTATTGGAAATGATTGGATGAAGAAGAACAATCCCATAAAATTTGACCATTAAAGGAACTGTGTCACTAATGAAAGGAAACATAACAAATTGGTTTTACTTGGTCTAGTAGAAAAAGGTAGTTTAAAGATGCTAACCAGTGGCTCTATGAGTAAAATGCTGCGAAAGGAACAATATCTTATTGATCATATTTTTATGATGAGCATGGTACCAAATACAAGTAAATATCCCATTAATTCGGAGATCCAAAAGGTGTTGGATCAAAATGTTGAAGCAATTGTTGAACCTAAGTCCCTACCACCTGTAATGGCATGAGACCACTCCATACCACTTAATCATGGGGCTATGATAGTTAGTTTAAGGCCTTATGGATAAAATTACCACGAAAAAGATGAATTAAAGAGGAAAGTGAAGAATATGTATACCAGTAGGGTGATACAACCTAGCCAGTCTCCTTTCTCTTCCCCAGCTTTGCTCGTCAAGAAGAAAGATGGTAATTGGAGATTTTGTGTAGATTATAGGGTCCTAATGGCATTACGAGATTTTTTGTAGATTATAGGGTCCTTAATGACATTACCATTAAGGATAAGTACCTTATACCTATAGTAGATAATCTACCAGATAATATATAGGGTGCAGCAGTATTCTCAAAGATTGATCTTAGGGCTGGCTATCATCATATTAGAATGAAGGTAAAGGATGTGTTCAAGACTGTATTCAGGACTCATGTATGGAATTATGAGTTCAGGGTAATTCCATTTGGCCTTACCAATACGCCATCCACTTTCCAAGCCCTAACAAATCAAGATTTTTACCCCTTTCTAAGGAAATTTGTTTTGGTATTTTTTGAATATATACTTATCTATAGTTTGAAAGCACGTGACCATGTTCAACACTTAAGGGTGGTTTTTAAGACTCTTAATAATCACTCACTCTTTAGAGGTCCATATGCTCATTTGGCTAGTTACCAGTTTGATACTTGGGGCATATAATTACCAAGGATGGTGTGACAACTGATCCTTACAAAATTCAGGCCATGGTTGAGTGGCCAATACCAAAAATATTTGTCTCTTAGAGGATTACTTTGTCTCACTGGCTATTACTGGAAGTATGTTGTTAATTATGGCACTATATACAGACCTCTTACTGACTTGTTGAAGAAAGATGCCTTTAAATGAATAGAGAAGCAGACCTAGCATTTAAGGAACTTATAATGACTATGAGCAGTACACCACTCCTAGCATTTCCTAACTATACACAAAGTTTGTAGTTGAAACTGATGCCCATAGTGTCAATTGGTGATGTATTCATGTAGAAGGAGAGGTCAATTGCTTAATTTAGCAAGGTGTTAGAACCAAAGCACAGGGGAAAATCAATTAATGAGAAGGAATACACGACCTTGTTAAGTGATGTGGATAAATAAAGACACTATCTCTAGTTCAAGCACTTTGTGGTGATAACTGACAACCACAGTATAAGTACCTACTAGAGAAAAATATAACTTTACCTATTCAAACAAAAAGTTTAAAGAAAGTGTTGGGGCTTGATTGCATGGTAAAATATAAGAAAGGTGCATAGAATAAAGTAGCTGATGCCCTGTCTTGAAATCAAGAAGAATAGACTCAAAGGATAACCTGGTTCAAGGACAACTGGTGGCTATCAGTAGGTGCAATCCTACTTGGATCCAAGATACTATAAAAAGTTATATAAATAATTCTCATGTCCAGGAAAAGCTTACACTACTATTAGTGAACTCTCATGGCGCTAGCCTATGGCATTACTTAGTTAGATTCCTAAGAAAGAAGGGAAAAGTATCTGTTAGATTACATGGTACTCTAAGACAAAAAATAATTCCTCATTCCATGAAACACCACTTGGTGGACACTTTGGACAGTTAGGAACCTTGAAAAGGCTTACTCAACTTTTCTATTTTCCAAAGAGGTGAATGATTATGTCTCTAGTTGTGATGTTTACCACAAATAAGGAAGATGATTCAGATTATCAAGGGTTGTTACAACCCCTTACTGTTCCTAATCAAGCTTGGTGCTATATCCACATGGAATTTGTAGAAGGTCTTCCCAAGTCCATGTATAAAGATGTCATCTTAATAATAGTGGAACGATTCACTAAATATTCCCACTTATTGCCTTGTAATACCCTTATAATACAACTAATATGGATTCTATATTTTGGAAGAGAATCCATAGCTTACATGGCACTGCCGAGTCTATTGTAACTGATAGACCTAAGGAACTTGTGAGTAATTTTAATAGGCTTTTTTCAAACTACTGGTCACTAGACTTAATTAAAGCTCTGGCTATCACCCTCAAAGTGATGGTCAAACAGAAAGGGTCAATAAATGTTTGGAGAACTTCCTAAGGTGCATGATTGCACTTATACCTACTCAATGGAATCAATGGCTACCCATAGCTTAATGGTGGTATAATACTAATTTTCACACAGGATTGCAGAGTACACCTTTTGAAACATTGTATGGTTACACTACCCCTCAACATTGTATAAGGCCTCTTTTAGATAATGTAGTTCAAGATTTTGAAGATGTGATTTTGCAAAGACAATAATTCCTACTATTTCTTAAAGATAATTTGCAGGTAGCCTAAGACATAATGATGTTCTTTGATGATAAAAGAAGAAATGACAGATAATTTGTAGTGGAAGGCTCAGCATATCTAAAGTTACACCCATATAGATAACTATCACTGGTTTTGAGAAGAAACCTTAAGCTTAGTTCTAATTACTATGGGCCATATTTAATTATTTCTCAGACGAGCAATGGTTCTTACATATTAGCATTACCTTCTTAATCTAAGGTCCACCCTATATTACATGTGTCATTTCTTAAAAAGAAGGTGGGAGATTGTTCAACGTTCCAAGCTACTCTACCTAACACTGGATTAGATGGCTAGTTCATAATGCAACCCATTGCTATTTTGCAAAGGATGGTGAAGAGAAACAATACAAATGTCGTGAAGGTGTTAGTTTAATGGTCTAATATTCCTCTTGAACATGCTACCTGGGAGGATTATAAACACTTACACGTCACTTTTCCAAATTTTGGTCCTGATCCTTAAGGACAAGGTTCCTTTGAAGAGGCAGGGTACGTTATGATCTCAATTTAATTGAACAGGAGTTGTTGTGGAGGTTTAAAGATGGGAAGTAGTATAGGTAAAGAGAAGTGTAATAGTGAATGAAATGTTGAGATTTATTGCTTTTAAATAAAGTTCAAGGGAGGAGATTAATCCTGATGTGATGGTATTTTACGTCATATATATCACTTTAAACCATGAAATATGCATGTTTTTGAGTAACTTTTGTATGATTTGATATATTTTCTGTGTATTTGCAGCGTAGAGTTGATGTCCAGAACTTTGGAACAATTGTAGAAAAGAAATGGAGTTTTGAAAGAACTTTTGACGTTTCATCCAACCTTGGATGGTTCTCCCAAAATGTGTCATCCAGGGGAAAGTTAAATGTTTAAGAAGAACAAAACAGGCAAACAATTGGACGGTTAGCCCAACTTCAGAGGTTCAGCCAAGTAGGTTCCGTCCAAGCCAAAGCCAACTGCTTAAAGAGAAGGAAATGAAAGGAAGATGGGATGGATCATCTGAGGCAAGACAGCTTGTCAAAAGTTGTTAAGCCTAAATGGAATCTAACTGTATAAAGAAGGAAACATATGGTAGATCAGGCAGCTTGTCTGAGGCCAGACGACTCACACAATGTTTCGCCCATAACTGGGTGGCAATTATTTCATAGTTTAGGATATATACTTGTATCTATTCATAATAAATAGTTTTATTAGGTTATTTTAAAAAAAACTCTCAATTATTGTTATCTCATACAACTTGTTTTGACCTATCATTGGAGACTACCATTATTTTACTATTCTCTTCCACAAGAACACAAGTGTCAGATCATGTGATCTATTATTATTAATTGCAATTAGTTTGAAGGTTATTTTCTTGGTATGAAGCCTGCTGCATTTTCTTCTTATTTTTGTGTTTTAACAATCATGAATAGCTAAACCCTAGCTTTAGGGTTGTGGGATGCATGGGTAAAACAAAACTAGGGTTGTAAATCTATTATGGTTTTTTCATCTAAGTGTATAAACTCATATTCTCAACAATTTAATGGATTTTTAGTGGTTTCAAACACTAGAACATGCCCCTGTGGTTAAAACTAGGAGATGAGGTTATTCTAAGAAATTCAGGATGTTAACTCTCATTTAATGATTATTGTGGTAATAGGGGTAATCATCTTGAATTATTATGAAGGAGACAATGCACTCTTTTATAGAACAAACCAGGTGCAAAAGAGATTTATCTAGGATTATAGGTTGAAAATCATGTAGATAAATAGCTCTTTCGCTATAAATAACTCTACACTTGGGAAAGATTGCAAGACCAATAATGTTTATAATCCGCAGTTTTGTTAGAATCCTAGTGAACATAATCCTAGGTTTTCTCATCAATTGAATTCCTTTTATAACTTACATCTATTGAAATTATCAATTACAAAGAACACTCTTTTACTAACAAATCCCCTATTTTCTTTTTTATGTCTCACGAAAATAACAACTAAGTGACTAAATATTGGTACTAGGCCTAAACATGATACCATATTCCCTGTGGGATGGACCCCAACCTAGTTAGGTTCTATCTTTGACCAACAACCATTTATACTTCTTTAGGAGGTGGAATTTTATCATTATCAAAGCCACATGGACAAGAGGTTATATATATACATCAAAGAAAAGAGAAAAGCCTAACTGAAATTTGGTATTCCAACTTTTCTCTCATGTTCTTCTCTCTCTAAAAATTTGCTTATCTCCTTTTCTCATTCTAATGTTCTCATTTCTTTCTTTGCAAATTAATTCCTTGATAGAGCTTACTATCAATCGTTGTCTTCTTAATTGATAAGAATTTCTTGTTGTTTTGAGTTCCATTTTTCTATTTTCAATATAAAAAGAAAATTTCCCCCAAAAAACTATGTTGATTGTTTATCATTGAAAATTCTATTTCGTATTGGGTTGATATCATTACAAAATTCCTTATTCAAGGTTTGATTCAAGTTTAGCCATCGCTCAACACTCCTCCATCATAACACACTACACCGATTATAACAATGACATATGCAGTATATCCTCAAATGTAGTCTTCCATCATAACACATTGATGTACTCAATCTTTGACAAAAAAAAATTAAAAAGAATACTAAGTTGATTGTTAGACATGCTGAAGTCAACAAGGCTTAGTGGATTAATGATTGGGATAATTCTATTGAAGCCATAGTTATGCAATAGAAGTCCATCAATGCATGAGATTGAAACAAAATTAATACTAGAGTTGGACCAAAATAGCTAAATATTTTATTTTACAGACACATGGTATAAATTTCTCAAAAAATTCATTGTCATAGCTACTTTTTAATCCAACTATCTGCTTACCTTTATTGAAGTATCATTATTTAGATCTGCTCAAAGTTTTAACTCCAACCATACCCAAATATCAATGAGCATAGTTGCAACAAAAAAGAATTTCCGTGGAAAAATGAATTATCATGAAAGATAAATTTATTCATGTGTTTATGCGTTATGAAATAACATAGCAAGAATATAATAGTGGAACAAAAGAAAGGAAATGTTTTATAAAGAATTCTTGAGGGATAATTACAATGAACGAAAATCTTTTATTTATATGGAAAAATTAACTTGCTCCTATAGTTAGGGTCCCTAACGTTTCTCCTAAAATACAGATAAACAATATACATTCATGATTATACAAATAAATTATAAATACCACTCCCCTTAAATGTCTATCTGATAGATAATGTGCCCAATTAAAACCTTACTGGAAAGAAACCTTGTGGAAATAGATTCTAGTGAAGGAAAAAGAGTACACATATCTAATAATACGCATTTAGGATGCTTCATTAAAAACCTTACAAGAAAAAACCAGTGGGACAAAACCTTGTGAGGAAAAACGAGAATAACGCATACTAACTTCTTTAATGAGTACATCAATCCAAAGACTTGAATGACGATGGATTCTAGGGGGGAAGTAAACATGTGGTCAACTTGGATAAGGAGGAACTAGAATAGGTAACTGAGAAGTCGAGGCTACCACCCTTGTTTCCTCAAAGACTAGAAAAGAAAGTTGAGGATGGTCGGTTTTAGAAGTTTATGAATATGTTGAAACAACTATCTGTGAATGTTTCATTGGTTGAGGCACTTGAGAAAATGCTAGGGTATGATAAGTTTATGAAAGACCTAGTAACAGGAAAATAACAGTCATTTTTATCCTTAAAATAATATTCACCATTGCGGGGCTATTTTATCCAGATCCTTGGTACAAAAGAAAGAAGACCCATGAGTGTTCACCATTCCATGCACTATTGGAACACTCTATTTTTCTTGAGTAATTTGTGATCTAGGTACCAGTATCAACTTGATTCCTTTAGCTGTCTACAAACAGTTGGGCTTAGGAACCCAAAACCGATAATAATACAACTTTTGATGGCTGAAAGATCCATTAAAAAACCAGTAATAGTCTTGTTTGATGTACTTGACAAGGTGAACAACCTTATTTTTCTTGCCAATTTTTTTATTCTAGACTGCGGTTTTGACTTTGAAGTGCCCACTATTCTGGGTAGACCATTCTTGGAAACCAAAAAAGCTTTAGTGGATGTCGAGAGTGGTGAGATAACTGAATAATAAAGAATTAAAATTGAACATATGCAAATCCATGAAACAACCACGAGATTTGAATGTGGTATCTATCATTGATGTTGAATAGGATAAGGTAAGAGAGCCACAAATTGATGAGAAGTTGTTCATTAAACCATTTATGGAAGTAGTGATGAATTTCGATGGTGATGGCATAGAAGTGTATGAGGAGACTATAAATGCTTTGAAAGGAGTTGGATCTTATTCATATAAGCCAAGAAAGCTTGACTTAGACCTACAAAATAGACCGACGCCACCAACAAGACCATCAATTAAAGATCCCCCCAGTGTTGGAACTCAAAGCACTACCAAGTCATTTACAATAAGTATTTATGGGAGTTGACAACACCTTGCCGGTTATTATTTCTGCATATTTCGTGGACCATCAGGTTGCAGCTTTAGTCCAGATGTTGAAAAAGTTTTAAAAAGCCATTGGGTGGACCATAGAAAATCTTATTGATATCCCCTCAGGTATTTACTTGCATCGCATAGAGCTGGAGGCTGATAGTGTTCCTATCAAGGAAAATTAAAAAAAACTGGACCAGCCTATGCAAGAAGTTGCCAAAAAAGAAATCATCAAGTGGTTGGATACGAGAGTTGTCTACCTAATTGCTAATAGCCGATGGTGAGTCCGATACAACGTGTGCCAAAAAAGAGGGGCATGACTGTGGTGCCAAATGAGAAAAATAAGTTAATACCCTTAGGCCAGTAACATGTTGGAAAATATGTATGGACTACAGGAAGTTGAATGCTTCTACACTAAGAGACCACTTTCCAGCGTCGTTTATGGATCGAATGCTTGATTGTCTTGCTGGATTGGGATGGTATTGCTTTTCAGATGATTACTCAGGATATAACCAAATTTCCATAACCCTAGAGGATCAGGATAAAACCATCCAGGCTCCAAAATGAGCTTCAGTTGAGCTAGATTTCCACAAAACAACCCAAACTCAAAACGAGAAGCCCGGGACACAAACTTAAGGTCCACCTAGACAAAAGTAATTATTTTGGAGCTAACAAAACTATTGAAATTTGATTTCGAGCGTGTTTACTACAATTTCACTCTCGAGTTTCATTATTTAAAAATTGAAACTTCAAAATAGGAAAACTGAGATAACGGGAAAATGAACTGCCAGGACACTGAGCTACCGGTCCCAGCAAGTCATAAATGACTTGAGGCAATCCCCAGTTAGTTTTAAGAACAGAAAAAGACGAAAATCAAGGAAATAACCAAATGGTTCATTACAGCATCCACCACTAAAAAGGACTTTCGTCCTCGAAAGTCAAGGAAAGAGTATTACCTAAAGTCTTGAACAGATGTAGATACTGGGCCCGCATATCACACTCTGTCTCTTAGGTAGCCTCATTGACTAGTTGATGTGCCCAAAGAATGTTCACTACAAAAATATCCCTAGTCCTGAGATGCCCCACATCCTTATCTATATAGTCTCAGGCTCCTCAATATAAGTTAAGGTGTCGTCAATTTGCACAACCTCTCGACAGAGGACATAGGATGTGTTCGGTATATAACAGCGGAGCATCAATACATGGAAAACTGGATGAAGCAACCTCTCCAACTCTTTATAAGATGTTATAAGATCCAATGAACTAGGGGATAAGTTTTCCCTGCCTACTAAACCCTATAACGCTATTCATAGGCAAAACTTGAAGGAATACCAAGTCGCCAACTCCGAACTCAAGGGGATGTAGCCTACGATCAACATTGGACTTCTGCCTACTTTACGCTAACTGCAACCTATCTAGAATAAGTCTGACCCGACCTGTAGTAAATCAGAGCCAATCAGAACTCTGGAGTCGATCCTCACCACCACTAAAATAACCAACGGGTGATCTACAACGTCTGCCATACAAAGCCTCATACGGAGCCATCTAAATACTGGAGTGGTAACTGTTATTATATGAAAACCCTGTCAATGCCAAGTGCCTATCCCAAGCATCCCATACCACCGGTAAGTACAAACAACACAATAAAACCCACTGTAATTTCCCCCTTAAGAGCATAGACTATATGAAGGTAATACACGGGGATGTAGGAAAATAAAATAGAGCAGTATCATGTAGTGCCAACACCATCCTCTCAATAAGTGCCAATGTCGGGGCCCCTGCAACTCAGAGGAATGCGCCTCACATTCGTGAAAAGGATCTAAGCCCAAACAGTGTCGAGCTCATGGTCCATGCCCCGTAGGACCGTGCCTCTAATAAAATACAGAGTCTATGCCCCATTAGTGCCAAACTCAAGGTCTACACCCCAGAGGACCACACCTCTACTCAAATGTAGGGTCTGTGCCACATCAGTGCCAAACTCAGAGTCTACGCCTCGGAGGACCGCACCTCTAATCAAATATAGGGTTTGTACCCCATCAGTAACAAACTCAGGTTCTATGCCCCGGAGGACCACACCTTTAATCAAATATAGGGTCTATGCCCCATCAGCCAACTCTCAGTCCAAATAATAATATACAGATGCCCTATCATAACATAGCAATAACAAGGCCAATAATAACTGAAATGGAAAGTAACCGGAGTCTAAGATAGGCCAAAGGCCACCAGCTAAGATCTCATCTCACCACACTCATCGTATGACAACTCGAATAGTTCCTAAGGTCTGTGGACCCCACCAGTGAGGCCATGACCCTGGCATTTAACTCTTCACCCTCTGTGCACTTTCACGGGACCCCCAAATTCCAATAAAGATATCACAAGTCAGCTAAAATACAACAATCCACCTAAAATCAAACCCAAACTACTGGCCATATAACAAATACAAAATAATAGCCCAATCTACAATACACATAACTAAACCTAGCCTACCTAGGCACGGGTCAAAGTCCCCGTAATGTGTACACCATAGGCATGAAGCTCTGAACATAATAAAGTCACCCAAAATAATAAAATTACAAATACAGGGATTAAAGCATAAAGAATGAGACTCATATTTTAATTAGCAATTCGGGTAGGAAGACGGGCCCCAAGACAGGCCTGCGGGCCCTATAGCTTAAAAATTAAAATAAGAATACTTGCATGAAGGGTTTGACTGATTTTAAGCCCAGAAGGACCATCGAAAAGTCCCCAAAACATTACAGAAGCGGTGTGATCAAAAGTGCAAAACGTTGCAAAATCACAAAAAGCTAGAATGGAAGGAATACACACCTGAACTAATGTATCACCTAAAAATGGAGTACAACCCAACCAACTGCACTAGAACGGACAATAATTTAACTAAGAAAAGGGAAAATAGCTATCAACTTAATTAAGGGATTGAAATGGAAAAAATCCTCCATCTCCGTGGAAATTACGAAGAGGAAACAACTTACAAATGAGAGGGAGGGAGAGGGTGATCTTGGTGGAGGACTTCCTTCAACCTAACTTGATTTTGGACTCATATATTTACTTTGACGGATGAGAAACTAAGGTAAAAAGGTAGAAATAATCTGAAATTTCTAGGAAGAAGTTTATATACTGCCATGCATTTATTCAATATAATCGCATGGGCAAGGGGTCGCGATTGTGATGAGATGATGTGCCAGGCATTGCGATTGCGTGACTCGGGATCGCGATCGCACAGAGTAAGGGGAACAACTTCATCCTAATAGCGTGAAGGGAGGACACAATCGTGTAGAACAATGGAAGCAATACACGTTATCGCGTAAGGTCTCTCCACAATCGTAAATAATAAAACCCTCTTCACTAGATATAATTTTAACAACAGAAAATCTGCAATAAGGAAAAGGTTTAAAATACCTTTGAAAAGCATTCAGGGTCTAATTTATGCAAACAAACTATGCACACATACTCAAAACGACATTCTAGACTCAACTTTGCAGACAACATCGGGATACAAGGCTGTTTTTGAAGAGACCAAGTCAACTTCTTATCCAAAATTCACAACTTCCACCCATAACCTCAAAAATGGCAACTCGGGAAGCGAACCAATGACTCAACTAGCCTAAAATCAATGTTTTAAAGCTGATGGAATTATTGAAATTCTGAGCCGATGCTCCGATCACCAAAAGACCACCCAGGCTCCAAAATAAGCTTCGATTGAGCTAGATTTCCACAAAACATCCCAAACTCAGAACCTAGAAGCCCAGGACACGAACTTAAGGTCTACCTAGATAAAAGTCGACATTATAGAGCTAATGGAATTATTAAAATTCAATTCTGAGCTCGTTTACTAAAATTTCACTCTTGAGTTCCACTATTTTAAAAATGAAACTTCAAAATATGAAAACTGAGCTAACGAGAAAATGAGCTGCCAGGGCACCGAGCTACCGGCCCCAACAAGTCATAAATGACTTGGGAAAACTACCAAATAGCTTTAAGTACAAAAACATAAAAAGCAAGGAAATGACAAATGGGTCATTACATGGATGGTTCTCCCAAGATGTGTCATCCATGGGAAAGTTAATTGTTTAAGGAGAACAAACCAGTCGAAGTATTGAACGGTTTACCCAACCTTAGATAGTTCTCCCAAGTAGGTTTTGTCAAAGCCAAAACAAACTTCTTAAAGAGAAGGAAACAGATGGAAGATGGGATGGCTCATCTGAGGCCAGACTTTGTCCAAATTTGTTCCGCTCAAATGGAATCAACTATTTAAAGAGGGAGACAGACAGAAGATCAGGCAGCTTGCCTAAGGCCAGGAAACTCTCCTAATGTTCCGCCCAAATCTCAGCAGTAATTAATTCTAAGTTTTAAATATTACACTTGTATGCATGCACTATAAATAGTTATATTAGGTTATTTTGAAAACACTCTTAATTATTGTTATCTCGTACAACTTGTTTTGACCTCTATTTAGAGACCACCATTGATTTACTATTCTCTTCCACAAGAACACAAGTATGAGAGTTTGTGATCTATGATTATTAATTGCATTCAGTTTGAAGATTATTTTCTTGGATGAAGCCTATTACCTTTTCTTCTTATTGTTGTGTTTTAATAATCATGAGTAGTGAAACCCCAACTCTTGGGTTATGGGATCCATGGGTGAAACAAAACTAGGGTTGTAACTCTATTATGGTTCTTGTATCTAACTAAGTGTTGGAACCTGTAGTCTCAACAATTTAACGGATTTTTAGTGGTTATAAACACTAGAACATGCCTAGGTTTAACTAGTACTAACCCTGTGGTTAAAACTAGGAGATAAAATTATGTTAAGAAATTCGAGGCGTTAACCCTCGTCTAATGATCATTGCAGTAATAAGTGTAATCATCTTGAGTTATTACGATGGATACAATACACTCTTTTACAACTCGACCTAGGTGAAAAAGAGATTTATCTAGGATTATAGGTTGAAAAACACGTAAATAAATAACACTATCACTATAAATAACTCTGTACTTAAGAAAGATCGCAAGACCATTAATGTTTATAATCTGCAGTTTTGTTAGAATCCTGGTGAACATAATCCTAGGTTTTCTCATCACTTGAATTCCTTTTATAACTTACATTGATTGATAGTTACATTCAATTACGAAGAACAATCTTTTACCAACTAATCCCCTTATTTTCTTTTTATGTCTCATGGAAATAACAACTAAGTGACTAAATATTTGTACTAAGCCTAAACACGATACCATATTCCTTGTGGGATTTACCCCACCTAGTTGGTTTCTATATTTGACCAATGACCATTTATACTTCTTTAGGAGGTGCAATTTGACTGTTATCAAAGCCACGTGGACAAGCGGTTATATATACAAATCAAAGAAGAGAGAGAAACCTAAGTGAAATCTGGTATTCCAACTCTTTTCTCGTGTTCTTCTCTCTCTATAAAAATTCCATTCTCTCCTTATCTTATTCTATCACGACCCGATTTCTCGAATCATGATGATACCTACTATACCACCAGTTGGACTACTATATCGAATGTGTAAAGCACAAGTTTAATAAATAGTATATGAATAAAAGCAGAAATAATCAAATAGGGATCAAGCAACAGGTAGAAGATGTATCGATAACTAATCATATAATAGAATTTCATTCAATAAAGGAAAACGTACCCGAAAATCCTTGCAACATTATATGTGAATAATAATAATACTAATTAGGAGTCACAAGAAGATAGGAAAAGAACATGGACGGTATATCGATAACCTCAAGAAATGGATGAATGAATGAACAATAATATAATGCACAATATCCCATATAACATGAAATATCAAGTAACCAAAAAGAACAACTAAGCAGTAATTACAGGATTAAAGTAATGCATATAAACGGTGTCAAGTACCCTAGAAAGAAGCGCAACATACACAGAAACAGACTTGCCTATAGGCATCACCATACTACTAGGGATACGTTGAAAAAATAAGTGTAGAAAAGTAAATACACACCATGAAGTAACCAGTCATGTGTATGTTTTTCCTCCAGTACCCATAGGTCGAACAGGCAAAATCCATGGAAGGCTACCCTAAATATTCTCTATATGTCTCTACTCCGTTCTATCCCTCCTCTCCCCCCTCGTGTCGCCGAAGCCCAGAGGCAAGGTTCATGGAGGTGTGTCACCATGTACGATCTCTAACATTATTATAACCTTACATCCCAAATCACAGAGCCTCAGGGGTCTCATAGTCTGGAAACCAATGTCTCATATCAACAATATCATCAAGCCGGGCAAGTCCTGGCATACAACACCTCAATATAACGGTATCACCAATATCCTTAATAGATCGGGTATCATCAAGTCTCCACAACATGTAAGTGTGATGAGTTTCCAAAACTTTGAACTCACTACCGTTCAACAATGGACTCAAGTGCTAGTTGTTGTACTCACTGTCGAACGAAGTCGGTCTCAAGTTCTAGCATTAATTGATCAAATGATAATTCTCGATTCTAGGATGTAAGGCTTGGGCTAAAAAACGTAAATATAGTATTACCGGGTGCTCGATATAATACCAAGTCTAAAACAGCTAAAAGGTTATATTACTTATATTATTATTATTAGAATATTACAATTTATAAATTTATATCATTATTTTTCATTATTACCAACATCAGTCTTTAGCCTCCTCGGCGCAACAATCAT
>JBDJHY010434440.1:0-12424 GCA_039654485.1 Withania somnifera | reverse complement strand
GAGTAGGAGAATAAAAAACAAAGCTTCTACAAAAAGTATATGAAAAACCCTAGTTCCTGCCTCTTTGAAGAAGTTGGAAGAAAAATCCTTGTTTTATTTAATTTAACCAAAAAGATGAATGAATTTAGGACTTAGGGTATTTATATTTTTATGGTTAGAATCCAAAACGTCATGGTTTAGTCCAACAAGTCAAAGAAATTACCCAAAATAATGCTCACTAAACATAGTTGAAAACTTGGCGGCATCACTCCATGAGTTGTGGAGTGTCATTGTACAACTCGTGGAGTGCACCCTCCTGAGTCATACTGTGAGCTTATCTCACTGGATTGGGAATTCCACATCATGAGTCCAAGACCATGAGTTGTGGTCTTTAGCATCACAACTCGTGATGTAGTTCGTACTAAAGAGACTGAAACTTTTGTCCCTCACCTTCAACATTACAATTTGGGAAGTAGGGGTCGTTGTTTTGGGATAGTATGGGTTGTGGTTTTGGATAATACGGGTCGTTCTACTGCAAACCATGAGTTGTGGTTTGCACCTGGGAATAATTTCACAACAGTGCAGGTTTTAGAAAAATGCCTATAATGTTTTACTCAGGACTCAAAATGACACGCAGTTTGTTACGTTGGAAACTAGACTCAAAGGAATTCTTATGGATATGTCATGGGTTACCTAGTTCGTTATATATCAAAATATATGGTGATTTAAGGTTTACCCAAGCATGAAGTAACATCAAAACAAAGACGGTAGGAAAGACTTTGAACTCAACTTCATATTATGAGCGTATTATGATCTTAAATCACCTCAAAAAAATCATCCCTCACTATAATTAGGACTTTAAAAACTAGACTCAAGCTTCAAGGTGTTACATTATCTCCCACTTGGGATCATTCATCCTCGAATGAAGACTACAACTAGAATAAGAGGAAATCAACTGTTGAAACTGAAAACTAGCCAAAATGGACATAAGTATGATATCCAATGGCTTGATTTAGTTAGAATAACTCTTCATATGCTACTAACTCAGATGATAAACATGAAAAATGAAATGACTAACCTCAACATTAAAACTAGTCAAATAGCACATAAATGAATAGGGACTCATGTACTACTATCTCAATTTAACATCAATACTCTACTCCGCTCATGCGTGGATACTCTCAATGGACACATCAAATGCAACAAGCCCATGAACTATAATGAACACAAGCTGAATACAAAGGTTATTACCTCGGACTAGAACTAGAAGGAATCAAATATGGATATTTTCTTATCATATCAACCTCTACCTCCCAGGTAGCTCCTTCAACTGTATGGTTCCTACATATAACCTTAATTAACGCTATCTCTTTATTCCTTAGTCGATGAATCTATCTATCAAGAATCTAAACAAGGACCTCCTCATAGGTCAAACTATCACGGATGTTGTTATCCATACCTAGCACTATCGAAGTCACTCATGCATTTCCCAATAATGAGAGATGAAACATAAGGTAAACTACTTCCAAATCTAATGGAAGATCTAACTGATAGGAAACCTGGTCAACCAATATACCTAGGAGTCAACTTACTCTTTCTGCTAAATCTCATGACTCCCTTTATAAGAGATACCTTAAAAATACTCAATCATCAACATCGAACCCTAGATCTCTCCTCCTCATATCTGCATAAGACTTTTACTTGCTATGGTTATCCTCAACCTCTCTCAAATAGTATGGACTTTCTTCATAACTTAAAGAACGAACTATGGACCTACAATAGCTTTCTCATCAACTTCAAACCAACCAATCGGAGACGTACACCATCTCTCATGTAATGCCTCAAATGGGTTCATTTGAATACTTGAGTGGTAGCTATTGTTGTATGCAAAAAAATATTGTCGCACCCATGTTGGATCCTTTAAAATTTCACTACCTTTGAAGGATCAAACACAGATCAAATGTTATTTGTGAAGAATCCAACCAATATAGTACAGAAGGAGTAGGTAAAAGAAGCAACTTAAAGTAGCAAAGAAGTAAAACGAAAGTAAAGAAGTTATATACCATTTCAACTGATAATTTATTAGGTACCAAAGTTACAACATCCTCCATTAGAAATTTTTATACAGTCATACCATACGTTTCTAGATGGGATTAATTGATAGTCCTTCAACAAAAAGTGTCGTTTCTAACTCCTTTATCTGGAAGCCCTCATGCTTGTCGTCAGATACCTGGTTGGCTCATTTATAAATAAAGGGAGCAACACCAGTGAGAAGGTTGAATATTTCAATTAGAATGCGGATCTGAGCATCAGTTACAGGAAATTAGAAATCTTACGAAAAGACAAACCTCATCCCATAAGCTTTGATGATTGATTTCAAATGTTTCACACATTTTCCATATCCAGCACTAGTTGATGCTCTCTTTACAACTTTTTTTACATCCAGGTAAGTTTAATGAATAAGAACCATGTACGTGCATGGGAGATTGTTTTTAAGAAATAATATTATTTAAAAATTATAATAATAACCTCACCATAGCATGTATTATTCCAGCAGGTGATCCATATTAACCATTTTCAGAATCACTCTTATCGGTTTCTTCATCACTATTTTCAGTTGGCACTTTCTTAGAAACTTCTTTCTGCTTTTTGGTAGGGACATTATCCTTTAAACTAGGTTTTTTCCTTTTCTTCAGTTCTTCAGGTAACTCAACTATTTCTTTTGTGGCAGATCTCTTTCCTGATTTTATTTCTGCTACTAAATGAATCAGAGTTTTCATCACTCTTCTTTGCTGTTTTACTTTTTTTAAGGGATTTTCTTGACACAGCTGGATTTAGGAGCTTCAAAAGTTGCTAATGCCTATTAAAGGAAACTGTTGAAATGATGAGCAAACATACTCCTGTAGGAAATAGAGACGTTTCTGAAACAAAAGTACCACCTCATCTATTTTAATTCTTGATAAACTTTTTAAAGCCATCAAGAGTATTTTTCTAAAGACTAAGATCTTCTTCCAGAATTCGATGGACACCATCCAGGGTTATTGAGCTGAGATAACACATTCACTTGAAACTATTAAAACACATAGAAAAAGGACAAGAACAAGAAAATAAAAGGACAAGATTTACATAGATAAAATAAGCTAGCATTTGGGCATAGATTTTCAAACATTTTTGGGAAATCAGATTTGGGTGAAGTTTAGATTGAATTTTCAATGTGTTTGGCCATATTTCACTAGTTTTTTAAAAAATATATAAAACATGACTTATATCCACAAGTTTAAAAACTATCAAAAATACGCGTAATAATTTGGCACAAAATTATCATCTTTATAATAAACTAGATAATATATTATTCAAAAACCATAACACGACATCTTATTAGAAACTACTAATTACACAATTACAAGTTACTACAATTCGACAAATTAAAATTTGTTACGAAGATCAATCCGTGCAAAAACCTAAATAATACCAATGGTAGTAATTTTTTAATATAATCTTTCCAGATTCTACGAACAATCTCTTCACGGAGAGCATGCATCTCTAGTCAAGAGTGCGTTTAATGAGGAAAAAGCGTAACATAGAATTAGTTGGGCTCATAAAAATGGGCATTCTTAGATTTTAAAGTTTGAGGTAAGTTTTAAAGTTTTAAAAGAATTCAAAAACTAGATTTTGTCCCGAAACCACTTTTTGCAGATGCATGACTTTGGTATTTTAGAAAACAAAAATTAAAACTTGAAAAATCCTAGTTCTTTGCCAAAAAAACTTTACATAAGTTTGTAAAAAAATGTGTGCAAAATCTATGGTCAAACGGGCGCTAAGTAAATAAAACTTTTGAGAAGAGATGTTGAAATTGATCAAACTATTAAAGAAGTGCTTGGGTGTATTCACCAGTAACACATAAAACTAGCTAAAAGGGGCTTCTAAACGAGTATGTTACTGAAAGTAGGAGTCAACAATTTGTTCTCCTCTGATAATCAAGGGCCCATTCGCCAAGCGACTCAGTTAATGTCTCTTGAGTGAAAACCAGTAATTTGTTTTCTATAAAGAAAAAGAATACTTTCTTTGATATTTTTCTAGTTCTTTTTTTCTTTTTTTTAGTAAGGCAAAATTAATGTGGATCATCACTAACAACTATTTTCTTCATTGCTTGTAGAATAATAGTAGTAAAAAGTCATTAATTATATCAATATTATAATTGTTATATTTAGATAATTACCGTAATTGGATAAACACTGTTAGTAACTGAAGAATCATGGTATGATTAGAATACCATAATTAAGCAGTAGAGTTATGGTAGGAGATCACTATAGAATCCTAACATCTACCAATCAAGGTTACCAGAAACGCTTATAAAAGCCCAAAGGGATCAAAGCAAAGGTAGGCTCAATTAACTACTCTTCAATAATATTGGAATTCCTTCCTTACTTTATACTAACTTAAGCATTAGAGAATTACCCGGGACCACACTGGGACCTTCGTTTTGCAAGTGCACTATTTGGAATCACTGCAATTAACATTCATAAAGAAGACTCTTCCACATTCAGGTAGTTGTTGGTCCTTTTGGACTCATCATTACTATTTATCAGCTTTTTAGAATGGGAACCTTATGGTAATTGGTCAAGTGTATCATATGATCAGGAGGTAATGGGTTCAAGTCATGGACCATGAAACTTGAAAACAACCTCTTGTAGAAATACCGGATAAAATTGCATACAGTATACATTCTGGTCTACCCATCCCCGAGACCCATGCATCGCAGGTGCTACAGTGCATCAACTGCTGTTTTTCAGCTTTTGATCTCTTTTCCATTAAGACACATACTCAGGCAACATCATAAAATTAAGAAGAATCCAGTTTAACCTAACTCTATAATCTCACTTTCTGAAGAAGCTTCCATCATAATTATTATGCCAAATATCTGTGAAACACTGGATTTGCCTACATCCTACCCTTCTTAGACCCCATTAGTGGGATTACCTTATTGTTCTTGTATTCCCAAGATACAAATAACGTACTTCAATTTAAAAAAATAAAGATTGATGCCTGAAGCACATCGAAATATAATTTCAGCACATTACACCCATTGAAAAGACTCGTGAAACCAATGATTAGCACAAAACAGGCCTTAAAATTTTCTAATTTAAGAAGAAATGAAGCACAAGGAACATCCTATTTATGCCACTTAGTCTCTTTCTTAAGTATTTTTTTTAATGATCGTGGTGTCTGGGCCAACTTTCGCTCACCTCGATTAAATCCACGGGATATCTTACACCTCCCACCTCCCACCTCCCACCAGCAACTGGTACCAGGTAACTTTGTCCACCAAGGCTAGAACAGATGTTCACCTAGAATTTTTTGTCTCTGCTGGAATTTGAACCTTAGAGTTTTGAGCTCATTGTTCTTTAACCCACTTCATTGACTACTAGGTCACAACCTTGGCTTTCTCTAGTACTTTACTCCTTGTCTCGTTTGAAAGGTAACAATAACAAGTTCACTATTGGGAACTCAGAAAGAGCAAAGAGCAACCACAATATAAAAAAATTCCTTGCTGAACAAGAAACCAGTTTTTTCAAAAATCACAATTAAGACAATAAGTCAACTCAGCAGTCGACTATACTAATTTAGCTCTACCAAGAGCATATGATCTTCTCATGTTATAATGCATAAGTTTCTTTGCAGCAAAAATAAAAATGAAAAGAACTATCGTCAACAAACTATAAACCAATTGAACGACAACTTTCTCCTTGAAATGCCCTTTGATCTCTTCCATTCGAATGCATCAAAACATGCATGTGGGTATCATTTGTATTATGTAAGGGAAGTTTCCTAACCAATGAAGACTTCTTTGAACTTCTACTTTTCGATACAGTTTCTGAAGGCAATAGATTATTAAGGGCATGTAAAAGTGAATCCTCAAATCATATTTCAGAAGTTTACACTCAAATTATATCACTGACTTGATTAAAGCCTTATTTGTTTTTAGTAAGATTAAGAGGTATGAATCTGAATACACATCTAAATGATTAAAATATTTTCTTTACATCTAAACACTGGATGACTAAGACGGTTTATTTTTCAACATCTGAATATGCAAAATTTATTTAGTTGTAAGCTTAATAAATATATGATTTAAGTAAAATATTAATTAAATATTAAAAAAATATAAATTTAATAAAATAAGATTATTATTTAATAAAAAATAAATATTTATGTTCACTAATGACGGTGGACATAGTTCATAATAGTGGTGATTGTAGTAATTGTTAGTGTTAAAGGCCAGTAATCATGGCAGCGATAGTTAACCCTGTCCAATGGGTCGGGTTGACTGGGTAACGCAGCCTAAGTAACACCATCTTGGACCGGCCCACCTTATCCCAAATCGGACCTGTACAGTGACCGTTCCGTCCGGTCTAGTCCGAATTGAGGAATCTGGCCCGATCAACCGAATTCGGACGAACTGGTTTATTAAAAAAAAAATTAAAAAAAATATATGTATATATAGTATATATATTTTTAATATGTATATATCTTTTATACATATATTACATTCAATAGTATATAGTATATATCATTAGTATATATTCTTAACATGTTTAATATATCTTTAGTCTATAGTGTATATATGTAGTATATTTTATATATATAGTATATATATCCTTAATATGATATATCTTTTTTATATGATATATATATATTTAGTATATAGTGCATATATGTAGTGTATTTTGTGTATATTTTTAGTATAGTATATATTCTTAATATGTTTAACATATCTTTCGTATATAGTGTTTATATGTAGTATATTTTGTATATATAGTATATATACCCTTAGTATATATATATATATATATATATATATATCTTATCTTTAGTATATAGTATTTACCTCTAGTATATTTTATGTATATCGTTAGTATATAGTATATTTCGTAACGGGTCATATCGAATATTGTTCACATGGGTCGGATGGTCGGGATCAATAATTTCAACCCAAATATGCTCGGTCCATTTGGGACCGGCCTGGATTAAGCCAAACAGGACCGAAACAAAACGCGGTCGGACCTAAATTTTTTGGACCGAACTGGCCTGGCCTATGGACAGGTTTAGCGATAGTTGTTCTAGTGGGGGTGGTTGATATGCCAGTGACTATGGTGATGGGTGTGATGGTTATGTTGGTTGATGGTAGTAGTTGGTGGCAGGGACAAAAGAATGTGTGGTGGTTGACAATATATTGGTGATAGATGTCAGTGGTGCTAATTGTGATGGTGAAGGTGTTTGGTAGTAGGATATGACAATAGTGGTGGTGGAAATGGCAGTGACAGTGACACACGGTGGTAGAGGTAGCAATGACAGTGACAATGATGGTGGTGGCGGTTGAAGAATATGGTGGTTGACATATGTTGGCTGTGGTTAGAGACGGTTCTAGTTGTGATAGTTGAGTTAGTTGGCAGTAGGGATTGGTTGTGGTTGTGGTAATTACTAATACTGATGGTGGAGGTAGTGGCAACAACGGTGGCGTCATAATAATGAATATATTTATAATAATGTAGATAGTAGGTACAGGTCAACTGATATTATTGGTTAGCAGTGGTAGTTGTAATAGCAGATGTAGTTGGTGGTTGACAACGGTAATGATAGCTGACATAATGGTGGTAGTTGTGGCATAAGAGATGGTTATTGATGGTGGCTGGTGATTATGGATAGAATGGTGGTAAATGTTGTCTACTCAATAGTATCTCTTAATGAGATTAAGACTTTGTTCTAGATCTTAATGATTAAAACTTATTTAGAACAATAAGTGTTTAAATCTTAATAAAAATAAATACACTTAATGGCTTGAGGTGTGACCCAGTTAGATTGAGACTTCATTTAGTGCAAACAAATGAGGCCTAAGGGAATAAGCTTCCCAAATTTAAGTTTCTAACAAAAGTAAACTTCTATTTTGCAAAGAATATCAGAAATGTTTTCCAAGATCACAAAATTTATTACCTTAAATATTCAATATTGTCAAACAAGAAATAAGGACACAACCACAATAAGGGTGATACAAATAGACCCCTAAACTTTCTGTTGACATAAACCTCATCAACTAGTTTATATATTTTCTACCATTCAATTATCATAAAAAGATCTTTGAATGTCATGAAAGAATATTTGTTATTTAGATACTACAGGTGGTAAAATAGATAGAAGAAATACCCATATGTGATAAAATAGATCAACTATAACTAGGTTTTACGTTTTGATAAGAGATTGACTCTAACTACCCAACTAGGTATTAAAAAGGACTTGCAATTAATATTTGGATATCCTAAAGCTATTATCATCCATTTACTTCCATCCCATTTATAACCCATTAGTAGAGGTGTTCATGAGTGGGTCGATTATTAGTCAAAATTAAAATAAAACCAATCTAATCATTTTTAAAATTATTAAAACCGAATCCAACCAAATATAATATACAATTATTGGTTTGGTTGTTATGGATTGGTGCAGTTTTTTGGTTGTTAACCCTACATGAAAAGAAAAAATAATTCATTCAAATGGAGAAAAAGACAACAATTCATTCAAAAAGAAAAAATAAATTGTGAGATTACCAAAACTGGTAGATCTAACATAAGATATTTAAATTATAAATACATTTTAATGAAAAACATATATAAGATATTAAAATTATGTATACAATTTGCCAATGTGGTTTGGTTATTTCTTTGGTTTTTATGAATAATACCAAAATCAAATAAATATTATCGATTTTTAAAAAGGTAAAAAAAACCAAATAAAAAACAATTTATTTAATTAGTTTTATTTGAATTTTCTAGATCGATTCTTACCGAAACCATGAACACCCCTAACCTTTAGGTTGAATGCACAACCTCAACCAATGATTAACCCATTTTGCCATATTATCAAGTATATAATGCAATTACTCATGAAGACTTCATTTTTTTTCAATTATTTGTTTATTTATCATCAAGGTTTGTGTAGGAGCTACCTTGCATGCCTCAATTAATACACCACATAGCACAAGTGGAGGTGTCAGCCCTGTCGGGAAAACCTGCTAATAAATGTTAGACTAGACGGGCTCACACTAAGGGGTCGTTTAGTATTAAGGTTAAAAGATAAATAATCAACAACAAACTGGGTATATTCCTACAAAGTGGAGGTATTTATCCCACTATTTGACTACAATGATATGATAACTACTTATAGGATATCCCAATCTATGAATAACTTTGTTTATCTCACCCATTACCAAACAACCCTTGAGAGTTATAGGTGGAATTCGAACTTGGGATCTTCATATTGTTGGAGCTTCAACTACTTGGCCATCCCCTTGGGTACTACATGTGATGATATATTCTTATTGATCTCTAAAAAGTAGGAAGCCCAAAGAAAGTAAGAAAAAGAGAAGTGAAAAAAAAAGAAGAGAGAACAAGAACCATCATGTACCGCTACTTGAAGAGACTTAGCCTAACATGTGTGATTCTCTATCATGGATGGAAAACCTTAAACTCATCGATGATAAAGGGCTAGAAAAACATTACCAAAATATGTGTAACTAGTGTGAAGTAGCACTTAGAGCGACATAGTTCCAAATACTCATTTATTATTCATTATATTAATGATTACTTGATCTACCCAATAAGTCAAAGACGTTTTTCTAAAATTTTATAGCTGAGTATAGACGTTTCTTTCCTAATAACCAACAGTTTTAGTGTACCCTTTTAGCAATCAAAACCCATGCCATTTTGCAAGTACATTACAACAAAATTGCTTCATGTGTTCTTATTGACTTCAAAGATTCTAAAAAAGCACCTTTGAAACCTTCATGACAGTAAAGATACTGAGAATCATTTCAATCATGGACAATATTCTCACTTTACTTGAACACCGAAAAGCACCACAGAAAGTAACAGTAACCAGTATTATAAAAATTAAAAATTGCCAAAAAAACTCTAAAGTCCATTTAGACTTTAAGCGCAATTAATAAGTGGACTTAAATGACAAAAGACGAAAAGAGAGAAAAATACAAATATATATGTTTAGTCCAAGACTAGTAATTATAAGCACAAATGAAAAATATATGAATAAATAAATTGAAAAAAAAAATCAACAAAGTGAAATATCAATTATTTCGGGTTGCCTCTTCAGAAGATGCTCATTTGGCAAGGAAAAATATGCCTGACAACCTTGATGATGACATTAAAATGCACATTAAGTGACAAAACACTCAACATATTATGAACCTTGTTGTCAGGCTTAACCGTGTTTTAAGCATGCCTTTTGACAACACTATGTAATGCAACACAAACTTCATCAAAAGGATTGAGCCACTAATCCGGTGACCTTGCCTAAGGAAAAAAGAAGCCTTTATAGTTCCATCTAATCCAAATTTAATACAATCAGATTATATAGTTCATGCATCAACAAGTACATTATAATATTACAAAGAAGTTAAGGAGAAAATTTGTGTATTCTGGATCATATATGAGAACTAAAAATAACTTCAAATCAAAGAGTGATAGCTTTTGAAAGCAAGAATAATAGAAATTTCTAACAAATTCAACAAAAAAAAAAAGATAAATAAAGATACATAGTTTTATTTATTTTTCCTTTTTATAAGACATTCAATTGTTCAACCTTAATAAAAAGAACAACACTTTGGATCTCCATATGCCTGTCTCACAACAGAAACTTAGCCACACAAGTAGATTAGGCTGACGAATATAAAGGATGATGTAGAATAACGGTGGTAATTAATAATTAGATAACTACCATAATTAGAGATCTACCATAATTAGATAACTATCATAATTAGAGATCACCATAATTGGATAACTATCATAAGTAGGTAAGTACCATTAATAACTGAAGAACCATGGTAGGATTACTATACTATTAATAACGGTAGAATCATGGTAGGATTACCATTGATACATATATCACAGCAAGAATCACGGTGGGACTCATTCTGTGATTCTAGCATCCACCATAATTATTGTTACAAGAGACATCTATAAAATCCCAGATGGTTCAGAGACAAAGGTACGCTCAATATACTATTCTCAAATATTACTGGTATTCTCTCCCAAAGCTTTTTTCTAAGCACCGAAGAATTACCACAAGGACTACTCTTGGCTCTGTTTTGCAGGTGTTTACTCAACAATCATTATTGTTGTCTGTGATCATAAGATAGATTTCATATTAGGGTTATTGGTGATCTTTTGGGACTCATCAACAGGCATCGTCTATAGGGATCAATAGTTACAGGAATTTTTTATTTTCAAATATTAAAACACAAAGACTCTAAAAAGATGGTCAATACAAGAAACAAAAGCATATGAGGGGCAGGTCGTGGTGGCCGAACCACGATGCGTGGAGGTTCTAGCTAAGGTGGTAGAGGCCACGAATGAAGGCACAAGAAAACCAAGTGCCCACCCTCCATCCCAGCCGGCAAGACGACCAGAGGCGAACAATGACAAATATTCAGCCGACTGCGGCAGAAAGATTCACCCAGAAGCACCAGGCGTTATTTCAATAGTGGTGCATTGAGCATTTCAAGATGAGGTCCCAGGAGGATACTCAACCCAATCAAGGGGTAAATCAAGAACCAGGGGAGGGACCCCCATAAAGTTCACCGGAGTCAACTGATTCCTATTCTAGTGATGAGAATCCACGTACAAGAAGAGAAAGCAAGTATAGTCAGAGGGATGATGTTTGAGTAATAGCCCTCGTCAAGATCGGAGCCCACTATGAGATCATAGTGAAGGAGTTATCCACAGCAAGAATCCTTAAAAGAATTTTATCAAACCTGAATTTGATAGAATTTTAGAAATCGACAAGGCGAGGGATGTAATTACCCCTTTCTCTAGGGCCATAATGAACACGCCCTTACCAAAGGGTTTTAAATCCCCTAGAATCAAGCCTTATGATAGAAGTACTGACCTCGGTGACTTTCTATCCCAGTTCAAATTCTACATAGAACACATGTGCAGGGTGTTCCCGAAATTTCTAGTTAAAAGAGACAGAATCTAGTTCAATGACCTACCAAGAAATAGCATCACCTCATTTTTTCAGATATCTAAGCTCTTCTATGACCGCTTCTACCAGATGAAGAAGGTGGTGAAAAACTTTTTCGACCCCGTAGATGTCAAACAAAGAGGGGAAGAGGCCATAAGCGTATACCTGGAGCACTTCATAGAAGAAATTCTGCACATAGAACACAAGACTGACCAACTTGTCATCTCAACTTTTTTGAATGGACTCATCCCGATTATCTCTACACCAAGCTGAGGAGAAACCCACCATAAATAGAACAGGAGTTGTTCAGAGTGGTGAGAAATTTTTCCACGACAGATGAGGCCAGCAGGAAAAAGTAGGAAGATAATAGGTTGGAAAAAATAAGCGAAGACAAAAGAATCCCCAAGAAAAATATGTT
>JBDJHY010434332.1:0-17813 GCA_039654485.1 Withania somnifera | reverse complement strand
AAATTGCTAACAATTGCTTGCTAATTGTTTTGTGACTTGGGATTACATGTACACTTTAGCAAAATAGATATTATCTATCATGTCGATTCTAAAACTGAATAAGTGGGAAAATGAGCCATGATCTTACTTGATGAATTTGTTGAACCATGACCATACTTGATGAAGTTGTTGAATCATGACTTTGCTTGAGTTATGTTGTAAATTATTGGTTTAAGCATGTTGTTGGAAACAAAGACTTGAATAATATTTGAGGACTAATTAGACACTTATTGATGAAAATATTCACGATAAATGAATGGCAACATTGATAGCGAAAATATTGATGCCCGGGAGGCTAATTTGGAATAAAAAGGCTATTCTTATTAGAAATTTCTCGAGAGGGCTTCATGTATGGAATAGAAATATAGTCTTGTGATACTTTATAAGGTTGAAATGTGATGAGTATTCATTGATGAAATTTCATTATAAATCTTTAAATATACCTTGATGAGATCACAAAAACTATTGATATTGATTTGGTTGGCCATATATCCTTGATAGAGATTTTGATTATGACACAGTTGAGGCTTTAATCGGGTGTAATATATTAATATGATTATATTATGGAAAAAGCATAGCCGAGGCCCTGACTGTATGCCTATATTATTGAAACGACACATCCATGGACCTAACTGGGTGTCTATATATATATGTATTTTTGAGAGGCATAGTTGAGGTCCTAACTGGATACTTGATTATGATGGTATATATTAGTTATTATCAAGGAATTGAAAATACCATATATGATGAGTTTCTTTGGGACTTGAGATCCCTATTGATGACTTTGTCTATTTCTGGAATTGGATTTTCGTAATTCTTTATCTCTATTATATGATTTATTCCGTTAACTACTTGATCATATTTTTTGTATCATTATAAACTATTGTTGGTCTGTTGTATGTAATTATTTATAGGTTGTAGTATTGTTCGAAGAATGGTTGGGAGATTTGGTCTTTTTTATAGTTAGCCAGTTGCAGACGCTACTAAGTACCATTATTCTTGTACTCACTCTTGCTTTACTGCACTGTTGTGGAGGTACCGAGCCTTGAACTTAGAGACTTTCCCTCTTCTCACCAGTCCAAGAAGACTTCAAGGATCTAGAGGTAACTAGCTGCTCTTTCATCAGTTACCGTATATTTTCTCATTTTATTTTATTTATAGTGCCTTTAATTTGTAAGGACTCTATACTAACATTCAGACTCCTTGTATTCATATTCCATAGTGGCTTGTGAAGGTAAGACTTGTTCTTGGGTAGAATTTATTATATATGTCACCATATTAACTTTTGCATTTAGATATCTATTTGGTATAATTTTCTATTCTACTTGTATTAGTCTTATTCGGCTAATCTATTGCGATTGGGGAGGTAGGTGTCATGACGTGCTATTTTTAGGGTGTGACAATGTTGAACATAATGGATGCTAGACATTGTTCAACTGCCTACTAATTTTGTATCCTAATCATTCACCTTTATATCCTCTTATTTAAAGACATTTTAGTTGGGTTTTTAAGAGTTGTAATGAAAAAGAAATAGTTGTTTTCCAAGAAAAAAAACTTAGAGATTGGATGCAATTTGAACAGGCACATTTTTGCTTTTAGTAGGTTGTAAAATTTTCGATAAGGGATAACCATAATGTTAACCTTTATTTCTATAAACATAGTCCATTTCCTTACACTAAATTGATAAAAATTCTAAATTATTCTACTTCTTTATACAATATTCTCTATACCTGCAAAGTAAGTTTGAAGTATTGTTTGGTTGCTTTCTACATTCATTGCATACTGTTTTGAAGTACCGCTACACCAGTATGGTTTGGTCATTATATCATGGTATACTATATCTCAGGTACTAGGAGTGGATTAAGTTCTTAAAGATGTACAGTGAATTTAGTTGGATCATACATAATTATGTTTCTTATATGTTTTTGGTTTTACTTTATTTAAAGTTTTCTGTATTTTATTTATGAATACTAAAAACTATCCCTCACATGGATGAAAAATGACTACATGACAGAATATGCATAAAAAACAGATACATTATTAATATTCTCTTCGGTGTTATTTCAACTAACTCTCTTGTTAGAACTTTTATAAATGGATCCAATACCTTATTGCTTGAGTTTATATAGTCAATTATGATAATTCCACTAGAGACAAATTGTCTATTTATCATATGTGAAAAGATTCTCCATTTTACATAACACTTCAGGCTTTTCGATTACCATTTGTTTATAACAGTATATGCATATAGGAGCGAACAGTTTAGGCCATAATGGAATGTCTTTTATGAAATTTCAAAGGCATTAGACTTCTTCATAGGGTTTATCTAAACCTATAAATTCAGTTTCTATTATACAATATGCAATATATGTTTATTTGGATGATTTTGAAGATAGCGCTTGTTCTTGGGTGTATTAATATACCCTAGTGTAGCATTTTATATCTATTTAAGATTAGCGCTTCTTCATATCCTATTTTATACCTGCTCACATACTTGGTGCATATTATTTATGTTTATTATACTCTTGCTGCATGTGTTTAATCACATGCAGATATTGCCAACCATCCAGACATTTGAGGTTGCACTACTTGTATTCTTAGAAGATTATAGCCTTATTGCATTTGTTGGAAATATATGGAGTTATTTTATTTTGTTTATATAGATCTTGTAATTTATCTTTATTTACTATTATTTTATTTATTAGATACTAGCTAGTAAATTCTTGTGCTAGCGGTCTACTATTTAGCAAGTAGAGACTTTCAGACTGAGATGTATGATTTTTGAGACTTCAGTTCATCTATTCATTTTGAAACTATTTATTGATTCTTTTGATATTATTAGTATTGCTTCTGCTGAGAAATGTGAGTAAGTTATGGAAGAGTGGTTCTTCCGAGGCTGCTAGGACAACTTAGTGGCTAAGGATGTTGGTCATGCCTGGGGTTGAGATCGGGGGCGTGAAAAACATAGTATTTAGTGGTGGATTAAAAAATGAACGATCAACTCATTTCTTATTTTTTAATCTAAGTAACCATTTTACCTATCCCCATAGTTTCTCGGTGTCTATTATGGTTTATTGGTATGATGAGTTTGGGAATTTGAGTGATTGGATGAGAGTAGTGTTAGATTGACTTCTGGAAGGTTCAGAAGGTGTTAGAATTTATATTAGTCAACTTTTTAAAGTTTTGAGGTTCGTAATGAAATTTTGTTAGTTCCATCAACTCCAAAATGTGCGAAAGTGCGAGAGGGTTGAATTGCAAATTTTTCTTTCCTTAGTCAACTATGACTATAGATTTTATAAAGAACAACTTGAGTAAAGTGCAAAAAGGGAATTCAAGAAACAATATTATTATATTGGTTGGCTCTCAATGTGAGCGTTAATCCAGTCCCCTTGGGTTGCAAGAGGGTTCTACTATTACTTTAGAAATTTGGAATATTGCAAATCTTCTGAGTTTGAATAAAATCAGTCCATTATTCTCTTTCCTTTTCACTCGAATGTTTTGATTCTATACCTCACCAATAGTTTTCTCTCTTTTTTTGTTTACACAGTATTACATTAAGTAATACAATGCTTGTTAAAAGTAGATCAAGAATACAAGTGGTAAAGTACTTAAAAAGCATTGTGACCTTCTTTGAAGGCTAGTCAACTTATAGTTAAGAAAACTAGCCGTTTGAAGAAGTAGAGCAACCAAGGGATTTTATCCTTGGAAAGAATAGATATGATGAAATTTTTCAAAGAATAAGGGGGAGTCATCTAATGACTCATTTAATCTCTTAGACAGCCATTGGAGCTTCGATTATAGCCGGGATGCTCTTTTATTCTCTTCGAAGAGTTGTTCATCTTTAGTAACTTGTGCATATTATTTATTGAGCAATAGCTTCCAAGTAAAAATGACTTCATTCGAAATAAGTCTGTAATGAGCAGCAACTTCTAATGTAAAAATAGTTTTGTTCAAAATTAGTCTCGATATAATTCTTAATGAGAAGTAGCTTCAAATGTAAAAATCACTTTGTTTAGAATTGGTCTTTAATGAGCAGTGAATTCCATTTGGTTTGAAAAAATGCATGTTAGTCGACTTTCCTTTTTTTGAATTGATCTCCCTTAAGAAGTCCTAAAATTTTGTTCTCATACATTAAAATTAGAACACTAACAATGTGGATATTGATCTAAGAGGATCTTCATGATGACCCAAAATTGCGTCGAGATGGCACCTATCTCACCTGATTGGATAGGTCAGCCATGACACACAATTAACATGAATATAATACTTAAGTTAAATAAAGTCAATGAGAAGTTTAAAAGGTTAAAGCAATAAACATATCTATATTCCCAAATGCAGTATCCACTGTATTTACAAGCCACTAATTTGATTTATTACAGGTAATAAAGTCTCATAATGTATTTACTAGGTAAAGAAAAAGCAAAAACAAAATTATAGAGTGACACATCCTGTGACTGCAAGATGAATAGGTAGCTACTTTGGAAGATCTCGAAGGTGCTCCTGGACTAAAGAGAGATGACGCTCACGAGGCTCCTAGCACAGTACTTGCACAAAAAGTGCAGAAGAACAAGTTTAAGTACATAAGAACAATACTCGAGAACATCCTCGGTTGGTCCTAATATAAAGCAATGACAAGAACTTCTATGAATCAACCACCCTCCAATAACTACAACCTACACACAATACTATCCAACAATCCAACACGCAATATATACAACTATACAATAATAATCTCCATTAACCAATGATATACACATAACCTCAAATATTAAGCATAATTCACATAAGTATCATGTATCAAGAATCAATGATATCAACCCAGTCAAATCTTTTAATTATCCCTAAGTCATCAACGAATAATCCAATTCCAAATATCACTCGGATAGACATAATCAATCAATACCCCAGATAAATGCAATGCAACACAATATAAAATCAATGATGATGCATGTCTATCCTATTAATATACACATCTTTCCAGGACCCAATAGGGTTAGCTAAATGATGCACTCAAATGTATGCCCAAAAGAGACCTCGGTTCATCCCATCTATACCTATTATAAACCTCAAGTTCGATTATCCATTATTACCTCAACGATATGTGTACGTAAGATACCTCGTATACCCCACATCCTCAATCTCAATAAATCTATGAATCAATTTTCATGCACAACCATCAATAACTTAGCGCAATGAAATCATGGACAAGTGACAATCAAATCACTTCACAATGTGATCGTCCTATATAGGGAATTACAAGCTAGTTATCCTCATATATCAGTTTAGTCTCTATAGGACATCACAATACAACTCATTTCAGTTCAATAAGACATCATAATGGAATTCTAGCATAATTTCCCATTTTAATCAGAATAAAAAATTCCAAGGTGATCACAATATAATTTCATTTCAACAAAACAATCCATCAAACAAAAATCATGATATATTCTCATACCAAAATAAATATGTCAACTCAAGGCATCATCAAAGGATATCTTTTAATCACAACCAAAATATTAGAAGACACTATAATAAGATATTGGTTTGAAACACTTGAGCTATATCAAGGTATTATAATTCACAATCAACTTCTTAATTTATAATATTAGACAATGGAAGCATTTCATCACATACTTTTCTTTATTTGAACCTGACATGCATGACACTAGTACTCAGGTGGGTCCTCAACATTTCACCAACACAGATGATTCCAATATTCCCATTACTCCAATTTGCAAACAACTAATCAAACAAACATGTAAGAACTTTATATAAAGACCTTTAAACCTCAACTTGTCATAAAATTAATGAACAAGTGATAACACTTTGGATTTTCTCTTTTGTAAAGCCTAAAAATATGCACGATCTAGTTAAAATCACATTGCATAGAAGAAAACACAACACGCCACACCCATAAGGGTAAACCCGAAATTGGGAAGTCTAAATGTGAAGTTTTATAAAAATCTCAACCAAATTCTAGGTTCAAAACCATTAAACTCCATTTTTTAACTTAGGCATAAAATCTCTATTTTAGTATTGAAATCTTCCATAATGCATGGTTAAAATCATGATAAAGTTGATATAGATTGGTGAGCTAAGGTCAGAAATCACTACCTAATAGTTAGTCTCAAAATGATCTCTTTTGTTCTTGCCCAATAGAGTAAGAATTGATCAAGATTTGAAAAAACAAAAAAACCATTTGGGAGATTTTAATACTACCCAGGTGCAATACATCGTGAACACGGTACCTCCGCCAGAAAGGCAATTTGATCCAACTCGGATCCATTATGATACTAGTAGACCGTTCATGAATGTTATGCAGAAAGACCCAGTCCATCCTAGACACGTTTCTTAGTGAATGCAATAACCTTCCATGATTGCAAAGAATAAATTCAGCATGCACCAGCAATAAGCAACAACAATTGAAACACAAATAGTTTCATGAATTATACCCTCGAGATTTTTTTATAATCCCGTGTATAGACACCATATATGCACTCATAATAAATTCGACATTCAAAACTCATTGGAACCATCAAAATACAAATCTCAGATATCCTTGACCTTATATCCGCTAAGGATCAAACTAAACAAATCTTTAACAAAAAATACCAAAACACCCTCGAAACCCTTGAAAAATAAAAGGAACATCTTTTTAGTTCAAAACCACATCTTGAAACCAAAAGAATTATAAAATTATGAATTCAAGAACTATAACCTCAAAGTTTTAGTCAAGCCAAACTCAAGACTTAAACTTTCATATTATCCTATTAATCCACCTAAACTAAATATGTGAAGGATAAAACTAAAATCAAAAGTCCTCCTAGATTTAATTCCACATTTCGGATATTATGGAACTAGAATTTCCAACCCTAGAGCCCGAACTATAAAAGTTGACTAAAGTCAACTATTTCTAACTTTAAGCCTTCAAAAATCAAGAATCATCCAAAATAGCAAACCTTTCCTTTCCTTTCCTTCCTCAAAATAATCATACGATTAAATTAAAAATGACATAAATTAAACAGCGTAAAAGGGTAATATGGTGATTTGAGTCAAAAACGAAAAAAAATCCTGTGAGGGTTATTACATCATCCACCAGTAAAAACCATGTTTGACCTTGAACATATGAAAATATAAAGTACCTGAGATGTTAAAAAGTTTGGGATATCTGCTACATGTACCAGCCTTAAACCACCCAATAGGGTATCTACACCTCCTATCATATAATGCCTTAAATGGATCAATTTGAATGTTGGAATTATGTTGTTGTTGCAGGTAGACTCTGCAAGGGGAAAGACTTGGTCCTAACGAGATCTAAATTCAATAACATATGCTCACAATATGTTTTCCACCACCAGAATAGTATGCTTGAACTGACCATCGGTCTGGGATGAAATATTATGCTCATATCTAAGTGTGTACATATATCACACTGTATAGTTCTCTAAAAGTGAGAGGGGAACTGAGTACCTCAATCTGAGATGATAGATACAGAAAACCCATGCAAACAAACAATCTGACAGAGGTAAATCTGGGCCAACTACTCTGCACTCTACCCTGCCTAAATCAAATTGAAGTGTGCGGACTTGGTTAGTCTATCTATAATTACCCAAATCAAATCAATACCACCTTATTTAATCCAAGAACAAAGTTCATAGAATACACTCTCATTTTTATTGATGAATAGGCATCCTCTAAGACAAGCCACCCGGCCTGTAGCGCTCAAACTTAACCTACTGGCAGTTCAAGCACCCAGATACAAACTCTACGATATCTTTATTCATATGAAACCACCAATAATGTTGTCTCAAGCCATAATACAGTCTCGCCTCTCCTAAATCAATAGAATACATCAAGCAATGAGCCTCTTCTAGAAACAATCAAACCAAATCACCCATTTTAAGGATACAAATCATTCCCCTAATCTGCAAAACACCCTCAAAATCAAGAACTACCTTCTTGGCCTCACCCCACAACACTTTATCACAAATGGTATGAAACCACTCATCCTTAAATTGATTTTATCTAATTTGATCCATCAAAGAAGATCGAGCCTATAAAAAGAGAGAACTCTACCATCCTCAAAAATTTGCAATCTCACCAAGCTATTAGATAGACTCTGCCAAAGGACTCTCTTTACTCGAACCGAAGCCAAACAACCTATGATTAATAACTTCCTATTAAGGGAATCCTCCACCATATTGGATTTTCCTAGATGATATAAGATGGGCATCTCATACTATTTCAATAACTCCAACCATCGGCACTACCTCAAATTAAGATCCTTCTGGCTGAAAATATACTGAAGACTCTTATGATCAATCAACACCTCACAATAAACTCCATAGAGATAATACTGCCATAACTTATATATAAAGATCATGACAACTAAATTTAAATTGTGGGTAGGATAATTCTTCTCATGCACCTTCAGCTTTCTATAAGCATAGGCCACAACCTTCATTTTATACAATAACTCTCCACTTAAACCATTCTAGAAGCATCGTAATATACCATGAAGCCCTCTCCCTCAAAATGTAAAGTCAAATCAAAAGAAGAACTCAATACATATTTGAGCTTTTGAAAGTTTTCCTCACACTTATCTGACTACTGAAACATAACTCTTGTTTCAGTCAACGGAGTCACAATACAAGAGAAGCTTGCACACACCTCCTATAATACCCATCTCACCCCATAAAACTCTGAATATCGATTGCTGAAGTAGTCCTTGACCAATCTCTAACCATTATAGACTTGGCCAGATCGACCATAATACCCTCCTTGGACACTACAAGTATTGAAAATGCCATTGAACTAAGCTAAAACTCACACTTAAATAACTTAACATACAACTTCTTATCCTCCAACCTCTAAAGCGCAATCTAAAATGCCTAAAATAATCCACCTTACTCTTTAAACATACAAAGATATCATCAATAAAGACAATAACAATAAGATAAGGATAAAAGATACCATTTATTAAATCCAAAATTCCTTCGGGGCATTAGTCAACCCAAATGACATAAAAAGGAACTCATAATTACCATAACTTGTTTGAAACGTCTACTTAGGGATATTTGAGGCCCTAATCCTTAATTGATGATCCCCTAACTTCAAGTCAATCTTATAAAAGATTGGGTCACCCTACAATTGATCAAATTAGTCATTACTCCATGAAAGAGGATACTTGTTCTTTATGGTCACCTTGTTCAAATGCCTATAATCGATGCACATCTACATAGAACCATCTCTCTTTTCCACAAATAATATTGGTGCACCCTAAGGTGACACACTATGATAAATAAATACCTTCCTCAATAAATCCTATAACTAATCCTTAAACTCCTTTAAGTCAATCAAAGACATATGATAGAGGAATGGAAATGGGCTTAGTGCTTGGCTCCAAATCAATTCCAAAGTTGATATCCCTATTCTGAAGGACACCAGGAAGGTCATTCATAATCACATTTGAGATACCTTAAAAACCGACAGACTCCAAAAAAGTTTTAGCACTAGTATTCCAGACAAAGGACAAATAATATGACACCCCTTCTCAACCAACCACTAAGCTTAAAGAAAAGAAATAACTCTCTAAGGATACGAACCACTAATACCCTTTCACTCTATCCGCGAAACACAATACATACAAGGAGAAACACTCTTGGCATGAAAATTTGAGATAGTATGATAAGGAGATAGCCAATCAATGTCAAAAATCATATAAAATCAATCAGACCAGGAAAAATAAAGTCTACCAACGAAACATAAACAGAGAAAGAAACAATACTGGATTGATACACTCGATCCCCCTAAAGAATCACCCATAGGGGTAGGCACACAAAGAGGAGAACCTTTCTCTGTACTAAATAAGAACTAAACAGTTGGCTACTCTCAGAAGCATGCAAATCAACCTGAATTAGACCCCGACAATGAAACTAACCATGCCTATGAGAAAGAGACTTTAACTAATGATGAGGAACCAGAATACTAACATGGTGTATGGGAACTCTTTATCCAAAGGTCTCCAAACTCCTCGCGTCTTATTATCTCAAAACTCATTTTCAACCTCTACCATCTCCTAAAGTAAATCCCCCTCCCTAGATGCCCTAAATACTATTGTATGAATAGGGTGAATCAATCCCCTCATAATTCTATGAATCCTCTTATTCTCATCTAGGAGGATCACTAAGGCATGTCTAGCTAAGGCGTAAAAGCGAGTCGCATAATCAACCACCAAAATACCACCTTGTGATAAATGCTCAAACATATGCATGTTCTCCTCTCTCACGTGGTATGGCACGAACTTATATACAAAAGCTTAATAAAATATCTCCCAAGTCATGGGGGAGATACAATAGGTATGGAATCAATATATGCTTGCAAGTAGCAAGGAACTCATATGCGTCCTCTATTTCCCCACATTGAAACTGAGATGGGTCCATCTATTAAAACTGTTCATACTGTCAATGCTGATTATCCGACATCTATGGCATGACTGCACATGCAGTCCTAAAAATAGGTAAAATTATCTCATGAACCCTCTAAGAAATTAGTGGCTAGCCCACCTTATCCTGAAACACTAGGGATTGACCTACTGAATCCTTAAACAGTGGCGGCTAACCCGCTAGATCCTGAAACACTGGTAGCTGAACGATTGGACCATTAACTACTAGTATGCTTTTGATTTAAGGTCTCTGACCTGACTCTAGTTGTGAACCATGCACTTTACCACTCTGAGAAAAACACTCAAGAACACCTAGCAGTTGAACCAACATATTCCGAAGAACCGATGTAATAAAATACTCTTGGTGTATCTTCTATTCCCCCTTACATACCTAGGCTCGAGAGAAAATATTATGATACATCCTCTCACTAGGGAAGTTCCTTTAGCCCTACCTCTACCTCTATATCATCCTTTATCCCTGCCTCAGATAGCAGGCTCAGGAATAGGATGGTCTTCTCTATTAGCAGTAGCTCTGGTCATATCCTTCTATCGAGAGAACACACAATGACTCAGCACACACAAATTAACCATACTAGATTAGAATGAAAGAATGAACTCCCCTAAAGTTTCATATCCCCTCAAAAAATAACAGACATTGACGGATCGATTCGTGAGATTATACTAGACTTAGATTGTAAATAATGGGACCTACCAACCTAGTTCTATGATACAAACATGTCAGGGTCCAAAATTCAATCGTAATGAAACCTATCTTACACGTCAGGACACATCAACCAAAATCAAACGACAAATAAATAACATTAATATTGCATAAAAATTAAACAGAGTCAGCGAGAAGTTTATAAGGTTAAAGAGATAGACATATCTATATTCCCAAAATCCACTGTATTTAAAAGCCACTAATTTGATTTATATAAGTAACAATGTCTCATAATTTTCTTAATAAGTAAAGACAAAGTAAAAATAATGATAAAGTGAGACATTTGGTGACTGCAGAAAGAACGGGAACCTACCTCGAAAGATCTCAAAGGTGCTCCTAGACTGAAAAATAGATGTTGATCATGAGGTCCATGGCACAGCACCTACGTAGAAGGTGCACAAGAACAATTGTTAGTACATAATAACGGTGTTCAGCAGCGTCCTCAGATGGTCCTAATATAAAAACAATAAAGAGAACTCTGATCAACCAATCACCCTCCAATAACTACAACCTACATGCAACACTATCCAGAATCCAATATGCAATTTATATATACAACAATAATCGATGCTAAGCCAACAATATCCATGGAATCTCAAATACAAAGCATAATTCACATAAGTGTCATGAATTAAGAATCAATGATATCAACCTAGTACAAAATTAGCAATTATCCATAAGTCAAAAACAAATAATACAATTTCGAATATAATTTGGGCAAGCATAATCAATCAATACACCAGATTAATGTAATATAAAATCAATGATGATATATGTATGTCCTATAAGTATGTACATGTTGCCTATAGCAGGAACCCATAGTGTCTATCAAAGCCATGCACTTAGTTGTATGCTCAAAAGAGACCTTGGTGCATTGCATCAATACTTGGCGGAAACCTCAAGTTCCAATATCCATTATTACATTAACGGTATATGTTCGTAAAGGACCTCAATTCCATATCCCAATTTTGACAAAGTTGCTACTCAATTTTATGCACAATTATCAATAAATAAGCACATAATAATGCAATCATGGAAAGTGTCACTCAAATCACTTCATAATAAAATCAGCGTATCATTTGCAATCACTAACCTTTTATCCTCATATATGAGTTTAGCCTCCTCATGGCATCATAATATAACTCATTTCAGTTTAATAAGCCATCACAAGGAAGTTATAGCATAATTTCCCATTTCAATCAAAATAAAACATTCCAAGGCGATCATATTATGATTCTATTTCAAAAAAAACAATCCTTCACAAGTCAATCATGATATATTCTCATATCAACACAAATAAACCAACTCAAGGCATCATCATAGGATATCATTTAATAACAATCAGAAAACCTCAAGACGTTGTAACAAGATATCAATTTTAACCACTTAAGTCATATAAAGCCATTACAATTGACAATCAACTTTTGAATTCATAATATTAGACACTGGAAGCATTTTATCACATAATATCCGTGATTTTAGACCGATATCCTTAACACTAGTATTCATATGGGTCCTCATCATTTCACTCACACAAGTGCTCCAAATATTTCTGTTACTCTTATTTAAAAATAACTGATCAAATAAACATGTAAGCATTTTATAAAAAGATCATTAAACCTCAACTTTCCTCAAAAGTAATGAACAAGCAATCACACTTTGGTTTTTTCCTTCTGTAAAGCCTCCAACTGCACACGATCTGGTTACAATCATATTATCATTAGAAAACACAATAATAAGTACCCATAAGTACATATTTTGAAGATTATTCAAACATTTTGTCCTAGGCCCATAAGGATAAAATGGAAATTTTATTTTAAAATTTGTTACCCATTACTTGGAGAGTCAAAATATGAAGTTTTATCAAATTTCAAATAAAACTCGATGTTCAAAATCATTAAACTCCATTTTTTAACTTAGTCCTATAACCTCAATTTTAGTATTGAAATCTTCCATAATTAGAGGTTAATATCATGATAAAGTTGATACAGATTGATGAACTAAGGTTAAGAATCATTACCCAATATTTAGCCTTGAAAAATCACTTTTGTTTTTGCCAAATTGAGTAAGAATCAATCAAGGTTTGAAAAAAAAAAGATAGTTTGGGAGTTTTTAATATTTTCAGGTGCACATTCATCGCGCACATGAAACCTCTAATGTAGATGCATTCTAGTCTGACCCCAACACACCTCGATCTCGATAGACCAGTCGCGAATGCGATGTAGGAAAACCTAATATGGCCCAAACATTCTTCTTAAGAAAAAAACATCAACACTTCGTGGACTTGTTCAGGTGGTTGGAACACAAAGAAGAAATTTAGGTTGCACCAAAAACCAGTGACAACAATTGCAACACAAATAATAATTCAAGTATTAGACCCTTGTGATTTTTTCAGAATCCCATGCATATAAATCATATATGCAACCATACTAAATTTGACATGCCATTCTCATCAAAACCATCAAAATACAAACCTGAGGTATCCTTAACTCAATATTCATTAAGTATCAACTAAGCAAATATTTGAATTAAAAGGCCAAAATATTCTCCGGATCCCTAGAAAATATAAGAAACAACTTTCTAGACTAAAAATCTATCACGACTCAAAAATAGAGTTGTTATGGCATTTACATCTCACTTGTAGACAAGCCTAACCCGTCCCAGAACATAAAGAGATGAGACAGTGCTAAGAACCAAAAGAAAAAGAGAAAGGAGATGCAAGGAAGAAACATAAGCATAACATGAAACTACACGACCAAAAATAACTCCCAGAACTTGGTATCGTGGTTATAGAGCATCCATATAAATAAAAGTAAAAAATACAACCCACAACGGAAAAAACTACAAATATATATCCATACTCAAAGTAGAATAGTTGTGATGAAAGCAGGAAGACCGGCCAGCATAAACACCGACTGCTCACTGTATCTCCTGAATAAGCACCAAACTAGCTTGTACTATCGTATCCGCTTTGATAAATCATGCTACGAACTGCATCACAAAAAGAAAAAGAAGTGTAGCATGAGTACCAAAAACAACAGGTGCCCAGTAGGCAGCGTTGGTCGACCGGGAAAAACTAAGCACAAGCAAGCTAAAAAGAGATAAAAAAAAATAGAATACTACAACATAACATACTACATAAAAAGGGTAACTATAGTAATAGCTAGTGGTGGTGAAGGATGAACTATCATTATGTGCACCATCAGCTAAAAAGTATAAAGGAAAGTCACTATAAGGGTATAACACATAGAACCTAAGCCACAAGCAAATCATGACCAAATGCAAAACGTACCTAGAGCTCCAACGTAACCAACACAAAGAAGGACCAAAAAAAAAGAAAAGGAACACAGGGAATGTAACTATTGAACGTAATAGTAACTAAGGCAGGAAAGTAATCAACAACACAGAAGAGTATCCACAAAGCCTAGCTACTGACCAACACATTAGCACATAAGTAGACCAACGGGACTTTCCTTGTAAGCCTCGTGGAGTGCAACCAAGCACATAAGTCTGCAATGCAAGGGGGTGCTAAAAATTAAATAGTTCCCTTAGACACCCAACCAGTACAAAGAATCTTCCAGGAGTAGACCCACGAAAGCTTCGCCATATACTTACTCCTCCTACTCTAGTATACCCCTCTTTCAGGATGTAGCTCCTACCTAGTTGTAATATCTTAAGTGTAGCCTCCTAGTGTCTAAAGGTCCCTATAGAGATCTAATCCCACATATAAAATCATTGTAAAAATCCAATCAGTGGCATAGTCATTAGGGAAAAATTCCAAAACTTGGGCTCAGCCCATATATCATACCTCAGTGGAAAATATAAAGTCTCACTATGAAGGAAAATTAAGTATCAGTATAATCCAAATGCTTCCAAGTAGGAAATATCCATAAACTGGAGTGCCAGTGAGAAAATTAAAGGTAGTGAGAGAAAATAGCTCTATATTTCTACTGTAGTTATGGATATATATGATGTATAAGAAATTAATTTTCAGTTATTACTTTTTAGAAATCAAGTTACATTTTAAAATATTTAATGCATGTGCGCTACACAGAACAAATCAATAGTCTAAACTGGCCTAAGGTTTCTAATAAGAATCCATAGGATGGCTGCTAATACATAGCCACAACGTACACCTTCTCCCAACCCAACTACAGTTCTAATCCACGAGTAATCTCACAAAAGATGAAACAACTATCTAGAGGAAGCCTGATAAGGTTTAAGTACATACCCATGCAGGGTAAAACATGAATCTATCATAGCTCAGGACAATATAACTCACTCCTGAGCTCGCACTGGGTTAGAGCAAAATATTATCACACAAGGTCACCAACTATCCGATGACACCATATCCTTCTATATATAGCCAGGTGACGGTACACATATTCATCATATGTGATACCTCATGTAAAACGAGAAATAATCAGCCTACCTAGATCGGCTCTAAGGCCACCATCCTAAACTGTAGGATAGTTACTAATCTCTAACCACTAGTATAATCCTCTCCCAACCATTCTATGTTCCAGAGTCAGCATGTAAATAACATGCACCAAAGGTTATACTCCTCCCCCAACCTTACTATGTTCTAGAGTTAGCGTCGAATACACGGATAGAGCAACATAGCCCTAGGGTAAGTAACTAACCTACAAAGCAGCTAAGTAGGCCATAGGCTAAAAGAATAAGCATAACGGGTCTCAAATAGTAATCCCAGACCCAAGCTGGGACTTTGCCACACATACACCACACTAATACCCAATCTAAAGAAGTACACTATAGCCTACCTAGCGTATGTGGAAACCTAGAAAGTTTCCCTGGAAGAAGCTAGGAATTGCGAACAAAATCAGCACCGCACGAATTTAGCAAAAACTTAATCAATGAGTCAAGAGGAGTAAAATAAGACCCATATTTCTATATAAGAGCGGGATCAGAATCAAAATTAAAAATGGGTCTATAAACCACCCTTTTAGTTTGGAAAAATAGAGTATTTATACCAACACATAGAGAATATCTCGTAAGAACTTTATTATAATAGAGAAAATAAAGAATTACCCTATAGAACGAGCGTAGAATTGCTAGAACCCAATTCCACGGATCAAAACAATGATTTGGATTCCTAATACTACTAATTTAGCTTAGTGTTTTCAAGAAATTTGTGATAACTCTTGAGGAAGTTCGTCAAAAATGAGAGAAAGAAATATATATATATATATATTCCTGCCAAGTTGGTCATACAATCGTAGAGCAGGACACACGATCACGACCCCTAGTTGCCTCATTTACTATGATATTCACCCTCATCCCCATTATTATGATGCATACTGTTCCTATCCTACGCGATCACGGCCCTATCCACACGATAAGGACCCTTTGGTGCTCATCCATCCTTATTTAAATAGTTGAGGCTCAGAATGGAAAATGAGTTTGATTTCGACAACCCATATATGAAAGATTTATGTAATTGACACTTAGAACTCAAGGAAAATGATGGAAAGGCTATTCGGGATCATATAAGTTGATAAGACCTTATAAATCTATAATTATATAGGATCTAAGCTATAAAACTATCAGGGAACCAACCTACCAATTCTAGCGAGTCACAAATGACTTGGGGAAGTTACATGAATGTTCTAAGAACAAAGAAATTTCATAATTTAAGGAAAACGTCCTCGAGGTCCATTATAATATCCACCACTAAATAAACTTTCTCACGCAAAAGTTAAGAATAAAGGAGTATCTAAAGACTCAAATTGAAAGAATGCAGAATTCACATAATTATCTTATCTTTCTAATATCCTTCTCAACTAGAATGTACGACCATTGAATTTTCATAACAAAAGTATCTCTGGACCTGATCCTTCCACATCTTTTATCAATAATGGCCTCAGGCTGCTCGACACAAACTAACTAGTCGTCTAATCAAGCTAACCCAAACTAGAATATATGGGAGTGTTTGGTATATAATAATGAGGCACGGAGACATGGATGGAATAGAGTGTGCCACTACTAAATCTTAAGTTAGTTCAAATCTATAGGAAATCCCACTAATCTGCTCTGTGATCCCATATATCCCCAACTAAGCCTACAATTATCAAGTCCCCTCTAGTAAAATCAGGAAGCAAGTCTATAATTTGTGTAGCTCTTTTGTCTACTTTGTGATATCTCGAATCTAACCAAACAACCCATGCTCTATCTGTAGCAACTTGAATCCAATCCAATCTAGGGTGAAATATGTCACAACTATACCAATCCATTAGTGCTTTGCAACACCTACCATACCAAACCCCGAATTGAACAATCTAATAACTAAATTAGGAATTGTCATCATATAAACTTTATCAAGTCCAAATGCCAACCTCAACCATTAACAAAATCAATGAAATAAGCTCACGATATATCCTAAGGTATCCAATAATCCGTTTGGTCTAGTTGTCAGTCTATGGGTTGAAAATCAGTATTGTACTATTGGCAACAAATCATAAAGTGAATTGGGTGCTGCTGTCTAAAATAATAGAAAATGGGATCGCGTGTAAACAAAAGACCTCTAAAACATAAAATTAGCAACACTCTCTACGCATCTTTGTTATGCCCAGGTGTATGGAATATCTGATA
>JBDJHY010434226.1:0-17814 GCA_039654485.1 Withania somnifera | reverse complement strand
CAAATCATCCACTAGCCATCATGGCTCATAATTCATGTGGTGATACTACCCAGCCCCAATGCACTCTCATCGGAGCCATAGGCCTGGCCTCTCATGTCATGAATGCACAGCATATCGACAACATATAGATCATATATAATCATAAAATATCCATGTCCTATGCCTTGTACAGGTATCTCTAATCAAATGCTAAGTCACGGGACCCATATTGCTCGAGTGCCAAATATATCAATATCAACATGGAACGAATGAAAGAACGGTAAAGGGTTACTATACAACCTAGATGCTATTTACTATAGTTATTAAAGCTATAAGCCCAGAGATAACCCCACAGAGCCTACCTGTCATTCAACGACAAAGCTCTGCAATATCACCAATCATGCAATATCACCAATCATACTCCGACTGATATCAAACGTTCTCCAAATGAACTAAAACTTGCACTAATGAATTCTATATATTAATACGAGTCTAATGATGTATTTTATGTTAAGTTCCTACCTGGACCTAAAATTGGACCTAAAACAGGCTTGCAAGGCTCGCTTGCCTAAACTGAAAATAAATTTCACTACAGGGTCCCCAATGTTACAAGAAACTCGTACTCCAAAATTGGGCACAACTCGAGTGCAGGAAGGGCTTCAAAACATCCCGGACAGATTTGAACCAAAAGAGGTCAAAGTTCAACCTTCATGAATTTTACGTTGGAGTTATGATGTAATAATGGTCCTAGGAGCAATGTATATTCAATTAACAAAGAATTACATGAAAATCAATTGATTATGGAATGATTTTGTAAACCTCAACTCTTGGTACCATTAATGGTGGAAAACTAAGAAATTTAGGAAGAAAAAGATAGGAAAACTTACCCCAAAACGTGTGGAATCGGTGGGGAATGATGTGAGGATATTCCTTGATCTTGGATTGTTTTTTGGGGGTTTATTTTCACTCTGGAATAGGGTGAAACAATATAGGGCTGCAAAAATAATAAAGGGAAATCGTGCAACAATTATATGTTGCCAGGCATGGTGTATTACGATCGCGTGCGCTTGACCGTGATCGTTCTGAGGAAAATGGCCAGGCATAGAGATCGCGTAGGTGTAGTCTACTGGAAATTACCATGATCACATGGACATGATCGCGATCACGCTCAAAGAAGGATTTGTGCATCACAATTGCAGAAGGCCTGGCGCGATCATGATGATGAACTACACCTACATCAGTAGCAGGCTGCTGCTACATTTTCAAATTTTTCAAACAGGAGTTCGGGAATCAAATGGCAATTTTGACAATCCAAATATGGAAATAGTATGGAAATGACATTGTAGACTTAATAGAATCGACGAAACTAAACTCTGAGGTCATTTACGTAAGATGACCCCTCAAACCAAAAGTAGCCAAAAGTGCACTTCTTCCTCAACACCTTGAAAATGCAACGAAAAGTTTAGAAATTATACCAACACCTCACCTAGCCCAAAATTATCATTTTGGAGCTTCTGGAAGTGTCAGAATCCTAATCAGACACACCAAACATCAAAATACTACTCAAGCTCCACTCTAGGCTGCAAACATAACTAAAAATCATAGTTTTGCATAACTTGTAAATGAAAACTCCAAAACACAAACTTGTTTGACACTCCGGATCTAACGGAACTGAAGGAATTTAATTCTGAGCTCGTATTGAAGGAAAGTTGACTTTGTTCAATGAGTGCTTAGTTTTAGGCTCTAAAATAGGGAATTTGAGATATCTCTCAACCGAGTCACTAGGGATCCAAACTATCAGTCCTAGCAAGTCATAAATGACTTGAGAAAACTACCGAACACTCTAGAATGCAGAACATCACATATTTATCCTAAATGACCATGAGGGTTATTATACATAAGGCAGATGATCTAAAATACAAATAATCCCAAAACCGGTTGCTACAATGACAAGATTCCAATAAGATTTAACACAAAAAAAGTGTAGTCTAGACAAGGTGTTTAAAAAGTAGTCTCAAACAGATAAAGATAAAGGGAACCTTCTTCTCTGCAGATAAGAGAGGCAGCTACCTCATATAATCTCAAATGTTCTCATGAACAGAGAGAAGGGAGAAATCACATAGTCCAGGACATGATACATGTATAATATTGCAGATAAGCAAGGAGTAAGTATAAAACCATAATACTCATCAGAATCCTTGATTGGTCTAAGAATAAAGAGATGAAGAAAACTCCTAAATCCAATCACCCTCCAATAAATACAACATGCACACAGTTATATATAGCAGCCCATCCAATAGGTACAAATACACTTAAACAGGAAACTTAATAAATAACAAGTACTCTCCGCCCCCACAATACATGTAGTAACCTCAACTAGCAACAATATGGATCAATCAACCCAAATATCAAGGCAGAGTCAAATCAACGCCAAGTATCATGTTCAAATAACTAATTAGAAAAATAGTACAAATCAAACACAGAGCTCAATCAGGTGCAAGACAATGTGATGAATGACCATGATTTGTACCAATTGTCCAAGTCTGTTACAACCATAAATTTCATTACTTTTGTAATCTTAATAATATTCCCTATGCTGAAGTCCTCTACAGTCAATTTTACAATAATCATAATATCACAATAATATATCTACTACTGAATTTTTCTACAGACAAGTTTGAAACAAGCCCAAGCAGAAACCACAAGCTCCAATAGTCTTGTTACCTTAATAATGCACCTGCTATCGAAGTCCACCATGGGCAAGCTCCAATTCTATTTGTTTCCTTAATAATAAATGACAGTACATGTTTTGTACATATGCACGAACAAATGGCACAAAATAAAAAAATTATGAAAATTAGTAATCAAGTCATATCACAACAACATCAAGCAATTTCAAGGAGTCTCAGTGATATCTTAATCCAGCATGGTACAATCAGTCACTTTTACATATCAATTAAGATTCAACAAGCATCTCAATTCAACTCTTAAAACCTCTTCATTATAATTCAAATTCAACTCCTCAAGTAAGTCATACTCACTCAGAATCAAGGAAATTCAACCCAATCACAAGATATAAGTCACAACAATAGCCACTACATCACATTAATAAAAACTTATCATTTTTACCTCGACATGCTTGACACTAGAACCTAGGTGGTCTCATCATTTAGCCCACAGGGGCATCCCCATTGTACCTATTTCTCCAAAATTTAATATCAAGTTAACAACCAATCACTAACACTTTATAGAAATACTAAAGAACCTTAACTTGTCATATAATCAAAAAATCACTCATGAGCCTTGCCCTTCCATAGAGCCTCCAAATGAGAATAATCTAGTCACTAACACAAACAATACAAGAAAATACAACAATCAATACCCAAAAATCAAATATTCAAAGAGATATTTAAAAACTCACCCCAAGCCCACAAGGTCTAGACTGAAATTTTATTGTAAAACTGTGTTACCCATAACTTTTGCAATCTAAAAATCAAGTTTAATTGAAAACCCAATCGATTTTGTGGTCTAAAATCAAGGTTTTGTAATTTTTGAGTTCATACTCAAAACACCATTTTTTATTCAAAAAACCATTAATTTTTTGGTAGAAATCATGTTAAAGTGATAGTAATTGATGAAAAAAGTGGTTTGGAATAGTTACAAGTTGTTAACCTTAAAATCTTCCTTTTGTTCTTGCCAAAATGGAGTAAAATATGATCAAGTTTTGAAAAATAATAAAATATTTTGGTATAATAACTCCGTTGTCAAGGTGCTCCATTCTTCGCAAACGTGGCACTTAGGCGCAATCACATAGGACTACAGTTAATTAACCTTTGCGATTATATACTGCTCGTAACGATCGCAGAAGTTAACTCAGGAACAACCTTTGCAAATGCGGCAGCATTATGCGAATACGATGCATACCATACCCTACCCTCCGCGAACGCCTTCCCAACTCATAAACGCGTTGATCACCTGATGATTGCAACATCAACTGTCTTTTGACAGTAATTCCCAACAAACTAAGGAACAAGATGGACCCTCGAGATCTGTCCGAAATCCTGTACGTACAAACCATATATGCAAACATACTAAATTTAATGTTTCAAACTAAAAGGAAGCATCAAACCACGAGTACGAGTTCTTCTTGATCCAATACCTGTTAAGGGTCCATTTTAACTAAAAATACCAAAATGACCAAAATGCTCTCGGGACTTACAAAAAGTATAAGAGACCTCACTCTAGGATAAAATCCACCTCCCAATCCAACAAAATCATTAGATTTCAAATACAGGCACTCTAATACCCAATTCAACCACTCTTCTTAAACATCAACATTATCTCATCAAACAACTCAAAAAGCACACAAATAGGCTAAAATAGAAAACAAAGGTCTTTCTAGACAAAAATCCACATGACGGAGCTAATGGAACTAATGGATTTCCAATTTTAAGTCTTAAACTCCAACTAACCAATAGAGCTCCCATTTCACCCTTTTAGGCTTCAAAAGCAAAAATTCTATGAGAAGGGATTCCCAAACTCCATGAGCTCACCATATCCTCTGAAGACTCCAAAATGTGATCATCACGAATAACATCATCAAGAAAACTTGCACTAGGTCCTGCATCACAAAAAGATACAGAAGTGTAGTATGAGTACCAATAATAATGGGTACTCTATAGGCATCATACGCTGATTGGACACACATAAGATACAAATAATAAAACAATGAGATTTATAATGATAGGCAAGATAATAAGTTAATAGACAACTAACTGATTCAAACTATCGTATAAGGTTAAACTATTTAGGGCAATACCACCGGCACGTGGACAATACAGAAAATCTATTGATAAAAAATAAGGTAAATGGAAACGCGACTCGTACCTGGACCTTCAATGTGATGACCACTAAAGAGATACAAAAAGCAACAGAACCAAGGCTAAATTACTATAATTACCAACATCAGAAACAAGTACCGAAATAACCTCCATTAAACACAACAAAAAAAAGATAATATCAGTACCAATAAAATAGAGAAAAACATATAATACTCTAATTAGGTTCATCAAATATCAGGATGTAAAAATACATAAAATATAAATAAATCAAATTTTAACTGCATCACCATACAATAGTAATTACATCCAAACAACCAAGAACTCGACATGACTTCCACCGTATGCTCAAAGAGTGCAACCAAGCGTGATAAGTATGCAATGCAATGGGGTGATGGAAAGTAAATATTCCACAATAGTAACCCCAAGCTCTCCTATTTTGAAACTATGTCTTGTAAGGTAGGATCCACAGAAAACCTCATCGTATACCTTTCCTCCATCGTTTATCCTTTCCCCAGGCTTTGCATAACAACCCAAGATGATAGGGTCCATAGAGGGAACAACTTCCCACATGCCAATCCTCGTAATATTTATATCATCATGAAAAATATGCCAAAACCCATCTCATCTTGTATATAATATCCCATACAAAATCCAGTATGTCACCGTAAGACGATATCAAGTTTCCTCGGTGATAGTTTTGAAAATATAGTCCAAATTATGTCAGAAAATAGCTTCATACTTCTCAGCAGTTGTAGAGAGCATAATTATAATATAAAATTCAATTTCCTATTTTAGTATGATTCTAATTAAAACTTAACAAAATAACTCAATACCACTAAGTGGTCATGAAAATTACACATACAAATAGAAAGCTCTTTCAAGTGTTAGTCTAACAAAATCCTGATTAATAATATTTAAGATATTTATTCAAAATTATAGATAATAAATACATGTTCGTGACAGTCTATATCAGCCACCAGCCAATATGATCCAACAAAATAAGTGCCAGAAAAATACCCAACATGGTCCTAATGTTCAAAATCTCAGCTGGCCTGCAAATGGGTTCCAATATAGTTGAAAACCACTTTAACGTCACCCTAGAATATCTAGGTATACCACTCGCAATCATCAAAAGGGTAAGATATCCATATAAATAAATTAGCAAGTAAGAATGCTCAGGAAAGAACATACAATAGAGATTCTCCCAACAAGTGCTATCTAGGGTCTAGGGACAAACCACATGCTCAACAAGATAATCAATAGGGTCTCAACCATGATAATAATACAGTTAAGGGAGAATAATGAGAGGATGGGAGAGATACAACATCTATAACTCGCAAGGCGATAATCAATTGATTACAAGGCCAAGAATGCATAATGAAGCAATAAGGTGAATTAGCATAACCAAGGGTCACCAATACTATTCCTAACCCTTTACATTATCCATTCACATTATAAATAACATATAAGTGCACAGTCTAAGAGAAAATAAGTCATAACCTACCTGGATCCGGCAAAGTTATCCAAACAACAAGTCAAATCCTAAACTCCGCAGAATGTCTTGACAATCTCAAAACTATCAAATTCATAGTGTATGAATCAAAAATGTGAAGAACATGAACCATATTTCTATATAAAAGTCTGGGTCGGTTTTTCGGCTAAAAATGGGCCTGTGGTTCCCACAACCTAAAAATTAAAATAAAAATACCGATGTGTAGAGTTTAATTCAAGGAACAAGCAATTAAATTTGGTCTTAACCGAGTTCACAACACTTTTCATTCGGACTGCTCAGGTGGTCTATGCTTTATGTATGTCATATTTTAAATGTTGATATCTTAATTATTTGGAAAAACAATCAATGAACAAGTATATCTTGTAAGAAGTTTTCATTCTTTTATATATATATATATATATATTCTTTCTAATGGGATAGGTGTATGGACTTAGTAAGTTGTACATAAGGGATAGTCACTTTACTAAAAGAAACAAAGACATTGTTGGTACATTTTATTTAGTAAATGCATTGATAGTTATCAAGTTTGCATCTAGGAAACTTCTTCCCCATTAAACTACAAGTGGGGTTGGTCTTGTCTCTACCTCATAATTTTCTATCTAATAAACATATACAGGGTATATGTCACATATAACTTGGATATTGTATGGGTTCATTATATAATTATAAATTTTTTAAATATATTATAATTAATAGAAAAATTATTTCTAATAAAACTACCTCTTATAATAGTAATATTTCAATATAATTTGACAAGCTATCTCCATTAAATTATTAACACATTTATGGTGTCTTGTAAAATAAATAAATATTGAAAAAAAATATTATTTCAAAAGATTTTTGAAATGAATAAACATTTTACAATGTTTTAGGAAGACATAAAATAGATGCATATTATTTTTACTAAAGAAACATACATAATTATTATTAAAAAAGTAAATAGATTTTTATCCTATTTGACGATATAACATGCAACTAAAAGCCATGATATTTGACCCAAGAGTCCCTCTAGACTAAATTACGCATTGCGGAGTTAACAAAACTGCCGAAATGATTCCAAGCATGTTTTCAAAGAATTAATTCTCGAATTATCCAATTCTATATTTAGAAATCCAAAATGGGAAAATCAATATATACATGGTTGAACTGCCAGAGAGCCCACTATTGATCCCCGCAAACCATAAATGACTTGTGACATCTACATGAAAGCTCTAAATGTAGGAAAGGAACAAAGACACAATAATGGCCTGAGATTTTAATGACCCTCAAGGTTATCTTTCCGTTTTCATCATATTTTCCTTTTTTTCATGCCTCTAAGTTACCCACTAGACGTGGACATCATCTTTATCCTTTAAGTCGCCTTTTGTAATACCTTAAAAATCATGTTAGAGGCTTTAGTTGGCTAAACAAATAGAGCATGCAAAAAATTTTCAAAGTCTGGAACTAGCCTAGGTCCCATGGGTCATTCTATGAGCCTTGGAAGGGTTTCAAACCATACAAGTAAAGCACCCTTCACTGCCTCAGATTCACGAATCGTGGAAGGGATCCACAATTGTGGTTTGAGTCATGGAATGGACCAATATTTCTTAAAATTTCTCTAAATATGGAATGACCGCACAAACCATTCCACGGAATGTGAAATGAAGGACGGTCCATAGAATGGACTTTATTTTTCCTCCAGTATCTCAACCTTGAGGGGGCCGATTTCACGGACCGCGGGAGCCTGCCAAGCCCGATTTTTACCCATTTTTCCAGGGACCTTTTGGTCATTCACCACTCTTTAATAGGCTAAGTGATGTCATTTTATAATAATTAGAGAGGGAATATAAATATCCAAATCCTTTATTTCCTCTTCATAACTTCAATTCTTTGACAAAAGAAAAGAATAATTGCGTAACTTTTCTCCCAAGAGTAAGAACTAGGGTTTCATCAAAGGTCTAAGAACAAAGCCTTCTTCTCCAAATTCCAACACTAATTCTCAAGGTTTTAGGTATATGGGTTCAGGAACAAGAATTTTCTTTCACCCTTATACCCCAACCCTAATTTTTTATGAAGTATTTTGTGGAAAAAATCAACCCTAATTCTTTAAGTTGTGAATTTTATTTCTGTTATGATTTATTATTATTTTGGGTAACATTTCATGAAATCTTGAATTTTCACATTATTATTTGTGATTTAATTCCTTTATCCAATACTTTGAATATATTGTGAATTTAACTTTTACAAAAACTTGAGGGTAAAACTTATACATGTCTATGTGACGAACTTGAGTCATAAATATTGAAATCTATAATTTTGCTAAGATGTTTTCCTAAGTTTAGGCTCATAAATGTTTTTACTAAATTTAGGAAGAATTGACAAGAACTTTCCCAAAGAGTCTAAGGCAAGACAATTTAATTAGTTTTTTTTCACTAAAATTGTTTTAAACTAGTCTAGTCAAGAGAAGTGTATGCTATTGGAGTAGTATTAGCACCAAGAAGAGGAGGTTGAAAGACCTGGTTCAATAACTATGTTGCCAACCATTAGGATGAAATGTTGCCTAAAAGGCTTTATTATGCCCGACTCAGCTTAGATGGATCTACTATGTTACTTGTTGGGGTACTGATCCTTTGGAGGGGCAAGGTACTCCCTTCATCTAGTAGTTTGCTGAATTCCATGTCTACTCACATGGTCTTATATGTCGGTTATAGAACCTCCCAAAAAATATTCATGTCAGATATTTGAATTTTCTTATTTATGATTTGTAATGAAGCTTAGTTCTTACAATGTCAGTATTACTTAAATTTTATTGAATAATTGATTTGAACTGTGACTTGATCATGCATTGCATAGACTTATCATAGTCTATTTACACTCATATTATTATTCATGTTTATATTTCCTGTCATTGTGCCCCTCCCACTTACTCAACATATTCAATGTACTGAATGCATACTCTTTTGCTACATGATTTCACATGTAGTTCAGGTCATCCATCCTTAAGCTAAAGGTTGACAAGATCTACTATCTTTAGTTGTTAGAGTAATTATGAGTTGCCATGGACTGGGAACACTTTATTATTGTTGATTTATTCCTATTAGAGCAGACTAGTTATTGCTACAGACATTTATTTCTTTTTAAGGCTAGCTGGGGAACTTGTCCTAGCAACCTAGTATTTTAGTACTTAGAGGATTTCAGACACGTGTTGTAGTGGTATTGATTTGGATTATAGTATTCTTTCAATATTGTTTTATTATATGTGAGATGGACCACTAGAATTAGACTTTGTTATTATATTATGCTTTCGCTGATGAGTGAGTTTTTAGAGATATGCAGGGCCATGGGTTTATCTGAGGCTGATGGGGCAACTCATATGCTAAGGATGCCTTATGATGCCCTGGGGTGACTCAGGAAGTTACAAACTTTGCATTAGAGCTTTAGGTTCAGAGTATCCTAGGATATCTGAAAGTCAACGTAAGGAAGAGTCTCTTTTATGGGTGTGAATCATGACACACTTATAATTGAGAGGCTACTAAATGTTTAGAAAATTTCTCTTTGTTTCATTTTATGTTTTGTGCTTGGGGTTTAGCTCCCATATTCTTTTCTGACTTGTGCTTTATGCATTTTAGATCATGCCTCTATAAAAGTAGCCAACTAATTAGGTTGGGAATCACGACCAACAGAATCAGTTTCCACTAGTTCTTGAACCACAGAATATTGCCAACGCTGAGTTTTGCAATATGATACACTTGATCTCCCAGAAGGTTATTGCTCAGACTCAGCAGTAGGCAGCAGCTCCAGCTATCCCACCATTTTTTAGGAAATTGGTGCATCCAAAGATAGTAATTTTCTCTGGATACAACCCCAAGTCTTCCATGGTTCTATGGTAGAAGAGGAACCATAAGTGTTCATTAGGGATGTTAAGAGGGTTTTTGATATCATAAGGATGACAGAGATTATAGGGTGGATTTTGGAATATACCATATGAAAATTTGGCTCAAGATTGAGCTGAACAATAAAAGAAGAATAGGATGGAAGGTGCATCTCATTCTACTTGTGGTGATTTGAAAGAGATTTCTTAGATAGGTTATTTCCTAGGGAAATGAGAAGTGAGAAGAAGAGAGAGTTTCTGAGTTTGAAGAAGGGTTCTATGAAAGTTACTGAATATAGGATTATGTTCACCCAACTGTCTAAGTATGACCTAGAAATGGTCGCTGATATGAAGAATCATATGGACATCTTCTTTCTTACCTTTACCATGATTAATAGAAGAAGGGAGGGAAGCTACTTCGAACTAGGATAGACATAGGTCGGCTAATTATTCACTTGGAAAAAATAGAAGGGGATAAGGCCATATGAAAAAGAACATATGCAGCAAGAATGAAGGGATTGGTTCAACAAATTTTATCCAGTCTAAGGGTAGTGGTAACCCCAGACAGTAGCATCAAAGTTTTAGGTCTCTAGCCCCATCATCATCTAGTGCTCCTACTTAGGGTGTCAGGCAACCTCAGAATTAGTAAAGTAAGCCATTTAGGTCAACTTTAAAGGGTAGTATCTAGAGGATGATCTTACCCCACCTTTCTAATTGTGATAATAATCATTTGGAAGAGTGTCAACTTGGTACCGGAGTTCGATATGGGTGTGTCCAGTTGGCTTACAAACTTCAGGAGTACCTTTCAAAGGTTGTTTCAGGTGTGGTTTGCTCGGACATCTTCTTAGAAACTTTCCAACAACTATACAGTGTGGGAATGGACCTCAAGACACTACATATACATTAGTACCATCAGTACTTCTTATTGCAATGGTGGTAGTCGGTGCTAAAATAGTTTGTATACAATGGGCTACAAACAGTAGTAGGAGAAGTCAGTCGATGTCATTGTAGGTATGCTAAATTTTTATGATATTAATGTCTATACTTTGATAGGCCCTGTATCTACCTTGTTATTTGTATCCCATTCATTGCAAATCAATTTGGAGTCTATCTCGAAAAATTAGTTGAACCATTCTCTATTTTAACCTAGTAGAGTCATTCTTCGATAGAATCTTTCCTGAAGATCTTTTTGAGTAAGACATGGTAGATGTTGATATCATTCTTGGAATATATTGGCTCCATTCATGCTATGCCATGGTAGACTGTAGGACTAGAATTATGTATTTTAAGTTTCCATATGCACCTATCTTAGAATGTAGGGTAATGCTGTTGTTCCTAAGGGTAGGTTTATCTCATACCTCCAGGATATCACTTGGTTTGATTCCAATATTCTGAGTCCAAATTCCTAATATCCATCTAGTCACAGTCATCAAAGAATATGTAAATATCTCTCCTAAGGTTTTACCTGCAGTCCCTCGAAAATGGGAGATAGAATTCAAAATAGACCTCATTCCAAGAACTCAGCCCATTTCTAATATACCATATAGAATCACCAACCTAAATATATAGAGCTCAAAGACCAGTTAGCAGACATGTCATACAAGGGGTTCATTCACCCTAGTATGTCTTCCTAGGGTACCCCTATCTTATTCATTTATAATAAAGGCAGTTTACTCAAAATGTGTATATCCTCAGTTGAAAAAAGTCACAATCAAGAATAAAAATCCTCTACCAAGGATCGATGACTTGTTCCATAGGTCGCAAGGTGCCAGTATACTTCTATAAAATTGATCTTTGTTCCGGCTATCATAAACTTAAGGTCATAGATTCAAGCATTCCCAAAACTGCTTTTAAAAATTGTATGGACACTTTGAATTCGTGGTCATGTCCTTTGGTTTGAAAAATATTCTTATGAAATTTATGGACCTTATGAATAGGGTTTTCCAGTAATACTAGGACCTGTTCATGAAAATTTTTATTGATGGTATTCTGGTTTACTCCAAAAGCAAGGGAAAGCATAAAAACCATTTTAGGATTTTCCTTCAAACCCTTCAAGATAGTCACCTCTATGCCAAATTCTCCAAGTGTGAGTTTTTGTTAAAGTCAGTTGCATTCTTAGGTCATATCGTCTCTGGGAAGGGTATTCGTGTAGACTCCCAGAAAATTAAAGTTGTCAAAAATTAGACCAGACCCACATATCCATCGAATATCCATAGTTTCTTGGGTTTAGCATGATATTATCATAGGTTTGCCCATAGTTTATCCTATATAGATTCCCCTTTGACTAAGCTGACTCAAAAGAAAATTAAGTTTGAATGCTCAGACAAGTTTGAGAAAAGCTTTCAAAAGTTGAAAACCAAGTTGACCCCAGCCTCATTCTTGACCTTGTTAGATGGTTCAATAGGGTTTATGGTATATTGTGATGCCTCTCATTTTGGTTTTCGATGTGTATTGATTTAGCATGGTAATTTAGTCACTTATTTTTTCCGATATCTTAAGGTTTATGAGCGAAACTATGCCACTTAGGACCTTGAGCTGGCAGTTGTTGGTTTTCCCTTGAAAATATAGAGACACTATGTTTATGGTGTGCATGTTAATACTTTTACTGATCATAAGAGTCGGCAGTATGTATTTGAGCAGAAAGATTTGAATCTCTGTAAAAAGAAGCTGGTTTGAATTATTCAAATATTATGATATGACATTCATGTATCATCGTAGCAAGGTTAATATAGTGGATGAGGCCCTTAGTAGTTATGGGGAGTGTAGCACATGTTGATAAGAAGAAGAGCAAGTTATGTAGGAGGTGCATAGGCTTCACACCTTGGGATCAGGTTGGTTGATGCATAGGATAGTGGGATGTTCAGTCTAAATGCATCAGAAGCTTCCCTAGTAGTACAGGTGAAAGAAAAAAAGGATAGAGATACTTTCTTGCTTAAATTTAAGGGTAGAGTTAAGATTGGTAGGCTTAAATTGTAGGTCTACTTTGAAGGGGGAGATAGTGTGCTAAGGTCTGAGGGTAGACTATGTGTAGCAAATGTTAATGGATTGAGGGAAAGGACCTTGTATGAAGCTCACAACTCTCAATATTATATTCATTCGGGTGCTACTAAGATGTACAGGGATTTGAAAAAAGTGTATTGGTGGGAATGGATTAAAAAGGAAATATCTTAGTTTGTGGTTAGGTGTTCGAATAGTTATCAAGTGAAAGACGAAAATAGGAAGCTAGTAGGTTATATGAAGAGATTTGAAATTCCAGCCTGGATGTGGAAGCCATAAATATGGATTTCATACTGGTTTCTTGAGAACTAAGATGCAACATGACTCTATTTGGGAAATTGTGGATAGGTTGACCAAATCATTCCATTTTCTACGTGTTCACATTAGTTTATCAACAGAGGATTATGGCAGGTTGTATCATTGGGAGATTGCTCACATGTATGGTGTGCCTTTGTCTATTATTTTAGATAGAGGTACTCAGTTTACTTTTCATTTCTGGAAGTCTTTCCAAAAAGGTTAGGGTCTCAGATTTACCTCAATACTGCTTTCACCCACAGATAGTTGGTCAGGCTGAACGAACCATCCAAACTCTGGAGGATATGTTAAGAGCTTGTGCACTTGATTAAAAAGGTACTAAGGATGACCAGTTTCCATTAATAAAGTTCACTTACAATAATAGTTATCATGCTAGTATTCAGATGGCTCCAATTAAAGCCTTATATGGGAGGAGGTGTAGATCTCCCATTGGGTGGTTCAAAGTTAGTGATACAGTTTTTTCTAGGTCCTAAATTAGTGACTAAATCTATTAAAAAGTGTCATATCATATGGGAAAGGTATAAGACTACCCAGATTAGGCAAAAGTCTTATAATGATATTAGGAGGAGGGAGTTGGATTTTACTTTTTATGATTGGGTTTTCTTGAAGGTGTCTCCTGTGAAAGGAGCCATAAGGTTTGGTAATTAATGAAACTCAATCTACATTTCATCGGTCCTCATCATATTTTGAATAGGGTTGGTAATGCTTCTTACAAGGTAGATGTTCCAGCAGAACTTGAACAGTGCATCCAGTCTTCCACATCTCCATGTCAAAAAAGTGCTTGTCAGGTCCTTCCTATATAGAGCCTGTAGAAAGAATTAGTCCTAAAGGCAACTTGGCCTATGAAGAAATCCCAGTAAAGATCTTATATAGGCTGGTTCATAAGCTTAGAAATAAGGATATAGCATGAGTCAAGGTTCTATGGCTAAATCAGTCAGCTGTGGGAGCCACTTGAGAAGCTTACGAAGACATAATAGACAAGTACCCACACTTATTTCCTTTCAGTTCCACTTCAGTCAGAGGTAATAGCCTCTCATTCCATATTTTTCTTCTGTATGTCTGTCACATATAGCATATAGCATGCAGTCCATGTCATTATATGAGTCTCGACATGAGTACTAATGAACTTATTGAAGTATCTATGGTAGTTGTAGTCAAGTCTATAAGAATGGAATGGATTTAGTCCATCCGAGTTAAGAGGCAGATCATTGTTGGTGTAGTTATCTTAATGTTATACATGATTTTGTAAATCATTTAGGTAGTCAACTAGTTATTTTCCCCTTTTCTCGACCGAAGTATTCAATCGAGGATGAATGAAACTAAGGTGGAGATATTTTAAAACCATGAAAAACATGCTACGAGATATAATGGGCTAAACAAAAAGAGTCTAAAATTTCCTCAGTATGGAACTGGACCAGGTCCTACGGGTTGTTCCATGGACTGTGGAAGGTTCCATGGACGGTGGATTGAACAGTGGAACTGTGCCATTAAAGCACTCTTCACTTCCTTGGATTCACAAGCCATTCCATGGACTGTGGAACGGTTCCATGGAATATGGTTTGAGTCATAGAATGAGACGAATATTTCTTAAAAAAATTCCTAAGTATGGGATAAACCTACAAGACATTTGATGAACTATGGAATGAAGGACGATCAGTAGAATAAACCAGTCTTTGCTTCTAGATTCTCAATATTTAGGGGGTCGGTTTTATGGACCGTGGAACCACCCATGGAAACCTGCTAGGCCCAGTTTTTACCCATTTTTCCTTGGGACTTCTTGGTCATGCCCCACTCTTTAATATGCTAAGTTATATCATTTTATATTTACTATAGGGGGTATCAATACCCAAACCCTCTATTTCCTCCTCAAAACTTCAATTCTCTAAGATTTCTTCTCCAAACTTGAACACCAATTCTCAAAGTTTCAGGTATGTGGGTTCATGACTAAGGGTTTTTGCTCACCCTTGTTCCCCAACCCTAAGTTTTTATAAAGTATTCTGTGAAAAATTTACCAACCCTAAATATTTAAGCAATGAATTTTATTCCTATTATGATTTATTAATATTCTTTGTAATATTGCTTGAAATCTTGCATTTGCACATTATTTTCCATGATTTAATTGTTTTATCAAAGACTTTGAATATATTGTGAAATTAACCTATTCAAAAACTTGAGGGTTAAACTTATACATGACTATGTGATGAATTGAATCATAAATACTAAAATCTTAAATTTTTCTAAGATATTTGCCTAAGGCTCAGACATGTTTTTACTAAATTGATGAAGAATTGACAAGAATTTTCCTAAAGATTCTAAAGCAGGATAATTTGATTAGTTTTCACTAAAATTGTGTTAAATTGGTCTAGTCAGGAGCAGTGTATGCTTTGGGGTAGTATTAGAACCAAGAGAATGAGGTTGAAAGACCCGTTCCCACAAATATGTTGCTATCCATAGGATAAAATATTGCGTAAAAGGCTTTATTATGTTAGACGGCTTAGTTGGATCCACTAGGTTACCTGTTAGGTACTGAGCTTGTGGCAAGATAAGGTACTCCCTTCAGTTGGTAGTTTGCTGAATTCCATGTCTTCTCACATGGTCTTATATGTCAATTATAAACCTCCCATAAAATATTTGATGTCAGATATTTGAATTTTCTTACTTATGATTTGGAATGAAGCTCAATTCATACATTGTCAATATTATTTGAGTTTTATTGAAAAACTGACTTGAAATGTGATTTGATCATGCATTGCATAGCCTAATTATGGTCCATTTACACTCATATTATTATTCATGTTGATATTTCCTGTCATTTTCTCTCTCCCTCTTACTCAGTATATTCAATGTACTGACCACATACTCTTTTGCTGCATGATTTCACATGTGTTCAGGCCAGCCATCCTTACTCTTAAGGTTGAGGAGATCTACTATCTTTAGTTATTAGAGTACTATTGAGTTCCCATGGACTAGGAACACTTTATTATTGTTTATTTATTCCTATTAAAGCATACTAGTTGTTGCTACAGAAATCTATTTCTTTTTAAAGCTAGCTGGGGACTTGTTCTAGCAGCCTAGTATTTAAGTACCTAGGGACTTTCAGACACATGATGTAGTGGTATTTATTTGGTGTTTCCATATTCTTTCAACATTGTTTTTGATATGTGATATGGCCCACTATATTAGAATTTTATTGTTGTATTATGCTTCACTGATGAGTGATTTTTTAAAGATATGCATGTGTTAGGGGTTCATTTGAGGCTGTTGGGGTTACTCAATGGCTAATGATACCTTGTGGTGACCTGCGGTGACTCTAAGGCATTACAACTTAGCAGCGTTACATGAACCCTTGAATCATACATAGCTCTACTCATTTCACTCAGCAAAAGCAATCTCAATATCATTATAAGTGTGATGGGCACCTCAAATTAGTAAATAAATAGCATCAATGAATAAATCTAATCTCAAGCATCAACTAATCAATCTCATGTTAAAAAGCCACTACAAGTTGGATAAAAGAATCTTGCTAGAACAATGTCTCAAGGTAGATCAAAAGTCAATTGAAATATCTAATGTTCAGTTATACTCAAAATAATAAAATATAAAATAAATCCATTATCTAGGCCATCAAATAAAGTGAGGACTCACCAATCTTCTAATCTTCTAATTCTCTAATCTTATAAGAATGTAAATAATGCCAACCTTGAGAGTCTGCAAGGTTGGTGATATAAGCATGGGGGTTAACATGCATCAAGACTAGAATTAGCACATGAAATGCACTGAATACATGACATATATAAAACAGACTATACAATAGTAAATAATAAGTTCTATGCACTTCATGAATAGTTAACTAAACTTCAGCTCAACTCAAATAAGCCATTTTAACACATTTTAATGAAAATAGTTAAAAAGAAAGTAAACTCATTTACATAGCTCAACTTCTTTAGTTTTTAACAAAAGATAAAGACTCGGTTAAAACACTCTTTCACTTTCTTCTTATCAAAACATTCAATTTTACTTCCCTTCGGGAGTTTCTATAACTAACATACCTTGTGTATTAGCATGAAATCTATAGAGGGGCCTCCATACCTTATCAAAGGATATGAACCACAATTCTCCTAGTGAATCCAACTTGTCAATCATAGGCACACTTATTGGGCCAAAACATACTGTCTCTATGTTAGGCTACATAGGTTTAATGGTATAGGGACCTCATGCCCACACTCAATGCTAATACTCCTCCCATAAAATATAATTAATTTGCTTCACTTTCAACATCTCATGATTAGTAGAATTCACCTTGGGGAAGATACCTAATC
>JBDJHY010434121.1:3883-17814 GCA_039654485.1 Withania somnifera | reverse complement strand
GGAGCAGTATTGTGTACTCATTGGGAAAAATATACAATACACGAATGTAGTAAATGCAGTGGAACCAGTAACTACATACCAAAAGTAAATTTGGAATAAGACACTTACCAACCAAAGACAGATGGACGGATGAAATTAAAAGAAGTAGATATGGCAGACAACAACTATCAAGAAAAGGACATAAAGAAGACAAGGACATGCAGAAGACTTAAAGCAAAAGGAAAAAGAAGAAAGCAACCCAAGAAGAAAAAGTAGTTGCACAGCGCAAAAGTATGTTGGGGATCTCAATGTAAATTCTTAGGGACTTAGAGTGTAAATTAATTTTCTTACTTACAGTATTAGTCCTTAGTCAGTTTGTACATATAGGTTAGAAGATTTCATTTGTAAATCATCGAAAAACCAAATAACTCTCTCAATCACCATTGTAAAAACTCCCCCACTAAAATACAATAAATAAATACTTTTAATCCCCAAATTATGGAGCAGCAGTCTGTGAACATACAGGAAGAGGTATACTCTTTTAAAATTATGCTTAGCTAAATTATTTAATTCCTGTTTGACATATATTATATGATATATTTATAATTATTGTTATAAACTAAGATTATTCATATCTTATATCATGTTTGCTAGAATAAGAAATAGAGGAGAAAACTTTCAGAACTAAGCCCTCCAGAGTGGGAAAGCCGAGAAAAGGCTAGGATAGCCGTGAATAGGGTAAGTACCAAAATGTTGAAGGCACTGTTTAGAAAGATAATATCCTGAAAAAGTACGATGCTAGTAGTGACTAGATTATAAGAAAATGAATACCTTAATTAATAACAAGTTATTATGAGTAGATCATATGAGATATGGAAGGCAGGAATGTTTAATCAAAACTAAGCAGTCATAAAAAAGATGAATACTCTTATACCTACGGTGACATTAAATAGTAATTACCTTGATAATGAACATAAAACACTTATCCTTTATATATTAAATAAAATACCAGAATTAGGAATAAGAAAAATAATATGGAAAAAAATATTTCAATATGAAGAAGAAGAAATCAACAACTTAATTAGACAATCTTGGTATGATGACATAACCATAGTACTGCAAGAATTAAATGAAAGCATAAGTTATATAGACTTACTAGATATAGATAACGTAGATACAGATTAGATACAGATTAAAAAGAACCCACCACCTAATAACCGCCTGGTAAAAACCTCAGTGACCAGTATCTGAAATATCTCAACAATGTGTGTCCGAAAGAAACCTCAGATCTCCACGTTACAAATTGCCACTATAAGTCAATTTTGATACACAATAAGAACAGATAAACATATATCAATGTAAGCATGAAAAGTGGCATTGAGTCAGAATGCAATGAATAAATCCAGTCATCACAAAAGTAAGCAATCATCAAGTTACCCATATTATTCTAACTACTACAAGGGCTTACAAAAATGATATATGAGTTATCATGAGGTAGTTTTTATTACAATTTCATCTCAACGTATCCCAACCAATTCATGACATTTCAGCTAGTTCACAAGATAGAACAAGTCATAGATTATGAAACCACATCATCAAAAATTTCCCTTATTTAAACCCGACATAAGTCACCACAATCAACCCCAAGTAATTCACCTTTTTCAACTATAAATAATCTAGATACTAATGCTTTATAAAAAGACCAAATAACCTAAAGTTGCCTTAAATTTTGAAGAAAATAGTCAGTCGGGCGCCTTTTCCTTTTGAAAAGCCTCCAAACGTACACAATCTATTCAACAATTAACAATACACAATAAATAACAACTATCATTACCAATAACTCATTATTTTGAAACTTTAACAAAAATCTACTCTGGTCTCACAGGTACAAAAACCGAACTTGATCATAAAATTATGCTACTCATCACTTACTTAACCTAAATATCAAGTTTTATCAAAAACCTATTCCATTTCATGGTTAAAAATTAAGTCTTATGATTTTTGAGTTCATATCATTACTGAATGATTTGGGTCTCAAACCATTACATTCTTATGTATAAACATGTTAAACTGAGTTAGAATTGATGAAAATAGGTTTAGGAACTTATCCAAACGATTACCTTAAAAAATCTTTGATAAAATTTGTCAAAATAAGGGTTTTAGTTTGAGAGTTGCATGAAAAGTGTAATAAAGGCGTGAATCTTTTTAAAACGCCCAGGTGTACCAAGTGATTCATCTCGATCCTGGAAGCCGACCGAGATTGCGGCCTTGACCGGCCCAGGGAACTTTGTGATTGCGGGCCCCTTATTACAAATATGGTTTTTTGTTTAAATTGACTCATCATAGTTGTGGAAGGATTATCAGGATCACGATGATTTCGAGACCTCACCCTCCGAGATCACGACCCCTCCTCCGTGAATACGGAGGTCCCCCGAAGACAACAACAACACCAAACTCAAGGGAAAACAAAACTTTGATGGACCCCCAAAATTCATTTAAAATCTCGTGATGGAAAACCATAGATACAATCATACTATTCGACGTTCTAAAATCAACGGAACTATCGAAACATAGATACAAGGTCTTCTTGACCCCATACCCTCTAAGAGTCTACTTTTAACTAAAATCACCAAACTACCTTTGGGGCTTACAAAAATATAAAAGACCCCATTCTAGGCTAAAAACCACCTCCTAAATCCAACAAAATCATTGGATTTTTGATATATGCACTCTAAGTCCAAATGTTGACCAAAGTCAACAATTTTACTTAAAACTCAACTTTATCCTGTCAATCACCCAAAATCACCATGAATGGACTAAAACAGGAAGCGAATGTGCTACTACATCAACTCGATATTCCAGAATTGCTAGAACTGACAAATTTTTGATACGAGGTCTCAAACTCCAAATGACCCCCATAGTTCCTTATTTCACCCTTAAAGTCTCTAAACTAAAAAATCTAAAGAAAAACAACTTAAAAGACATATCGTTCTTGAACCAACCATGGAATCAAACTTTGTTTATAATAATAAACCTATAGGAAGGGTGAAATAATCAAAATACTCAGAAAATAGAAAAATAAGTTTGAGGGTCATTACAAAACCACCACTTAAAACCATGTTTGTCCTCGAACATAAGAAAGAAGAACTATATGAAGCATAAAAAAGATGAAGTAGTGCATAAGAAAGATGTCCCAAGTAGCCTTCTCAATCGTTTAGTGCCTCCACTACACTTTCACTAAAGGTATCTCTTTGGTTCGAAGCCTCCGGACCTATATATCAAGAATGACAATTGGCTCCTACTCAAATGATAAATTTGGGTCCAAACTCAAGGTATCCCATTGAAGCACATAAGATTCATCAGGCATATACCTTCGAAGTATAGACATGAAAAACTGGATGCACTGCAGACAAACTAGGTGGCAAGGGTAACTTGTAATCCACCTCTCCCTTCCGCTCTAAATTCTCAAGAGGAAATATGAAACGAGGACTCAACTTTCCTTTCTTCCCAAATCTCATCACACCCTTAATTGGTGAAACCTTCAACCACACTCAATAACCCTCTATAAACTCCAATGGTCTAACCCTCCTATCGGCATGGATCTTCTACCTACTCTAGGTATAAATAATTCAAATTTAAATCATTATAACTATCTCCATGGAGTCCCACAACAAATCTGTACACTATGGACTCTTCTTAAAAGTATAAAACCACCCAATCAAAGATCTACATCTCCTACTCTATAGTGCCTCAAAAGAAGCCATCTGGAAACTCGAATAATAAACTGTTGTTAGAGGAAAACTATGTGAGTGGTAACAATCAGTCCTAAAGACGACTAAAGTCAATGACACATGCTCTCGACTTATCCTCTAACACCTGAATAGTGCACTCAGACTGATCATCTATCTGAGAATGAAAAGTCGTGCTCATATCAAGCTGAGTACCTATATCAAGCTGCATAGTATACCAAAATTTCAAAGTAAATTAAGTATCTCGATCAGATATATTAGATATCAGGACTTCGTAAAATCAAAGTATTTGGCTAATATAAATCTGATCCAACTCCTGAGCATTGTGCTTCATCTTTACTAGAATAACATGTGTAGACGTAGTCTATAAATCAAACATAACACAAATAGAGTCATAACCACCCAATGAACTAGGAAACCCCATAATAAAGTCCATATCTATGCGCTCCTACTTCCACTAAGGGATGGTCATCCTTTGTGACTGTAATGACCCGTTTGATCATATTTTTTCTTGGTGCCTTTTTTCGTGTTTAGATCCACCTGGTAGTTGCCCCAAGTCGTTTATGACTTACTGGTACTTGGTAGTTCAGTATCCTGGTAGCTTGGGTTCTAGTTATCTTATTTTTCTTATTTTAAAGTTTCAATTTTAAAATGGTGAAACTTGAGAATAAATTCTTAATAAACGTGCTTAGAATTAGATTATGATAGTTTCGTTAGCTCCAGAATGCTGACTTAGGTCTAGATGGGCCTTTGGTTTATTTTCTAAGGTTTTTGTATCGAGTCTGCGCTGTTTTGTGAAAATTTAGTTCATTAAGAGTTAAAATTTGCCAGAGTTAGTGCATGGTAATCGGAGTGTCAAAATGAGATTCTAATGCTACCATCAGCTTCATAATGGTATGTTTGGGCTATTAAGGTTTTTGATTTGATTCCATGGGTGTCTAGGCTCATTTTTAGTACACTTGTGGGAAGTTGGAAATAACCTATTTTGGTTGATTTTGGATTAAGGGGTCTTTTCATGAAACGACCTTTGATGGCCTCCTCGATGACTCTATTAGGTTCAAAATGTTATTTATATATTGTGTATATTTGGTTTGTTGAAACTAATTAATATTTGAATATTATCATATCATAAATGTTAATTTATACCACATCTAAAACTTACAATAACATGTGCAACTATAAAAAAAAAGAATACATAAGTTGATTCCAAGATGTATGGTTGAATCAAAGTGATTTGTACAACTGTACCCAATACCATTCTGAGTCCCCATTGGGAGCTTTTATATGTTGTTGAAAATAGTTTTTTTGCTATCAAAATTGTAGGCACAGTGTCTTAATCGAGATCCTGTCACTCTGGGTTGCGATCGCGTAGTGTGAGTTCATTGTTTAGAGCGATTGCGGTAGTTTTTGGTCGCGATCGTGCCTTTTTGATAAATTGTGCATAGCACTGTGTTTGACCCTACCAGGTCACGATCATGTAAAACTTGGATGAAATCATGATAAAGGCATCCAATGCATATAAATACAAAATTGCAGCATTTCTCATTCATTTCCCATTTTGTTTTCCTCTCCCAAGTTCCATTATCCTAATTAGTTCTTGGTGATTATTCTTAGGGAGTTGTTCATGGTTGCTCAGGGAGTATTTGGGTGTTCATTTTACCTCATTTTGAGGTTAGTTTCTCTATTTTTCCCTTTATTTTTTGTAAATGTTTTGCACTTCTTTCGTAGTCTTGTTTAGCCAATTGAGGACCTTACGGTGGTCCAATTGAGCTCAAATTTGAACCATGTGTTCCTTGATCTTAGGCCTTCATGTCAGTATAATTAGTTTATTTTTCTAGGATACAAGGCCCACATGCCTTTTTTAGGCCCGATCTCCGACCCAATGTTGGTAAATTGGGTCTTAAGATTCCCCTCTTAACTTGTTGATCGTGTTTCTTCTAATTTTAGGCTGTTTCAGGCGTTCCTGAGGTTGTTCGGGCAGTGCGCAAGACTAGTGGGAGCTCTTCACCTGTGTCTGGGTACTCTAGGTTTCCCTTACTTCTTATATTGGGCTCATATTGAATGCTTGTTGGGTTCGAGCCAGTTGGTGGGATTTATAGGTAGAAGATATACCATTTTGTCTATTTTTTTTGCACTTGTTTATCTTTTGAGGCTCGTGCGGGGGCTCATTGTTAGCTGTAGACTGCATTTAGTATGCCTAGCCTACCGGGGGTGGAGGATGTGTGGCTGTAGTGTTTGTGATGGTTTATTAATAGCTGTTCGAGTGAGATGTGTGCTTAACTGGTGGCTTCTAGCCTTTTTAGACTTCGAGCGCAATTTCTATTTGGCTTGGTTGTTTCGTGAGCATACATACCCTGGTGAGGTTGATCGGGTGGGGCCCACTGTGTGATTTACTACCCAGGGATGGGTTAAAGGCTAATAAAAAGGTAGTTTTTGAACTAACACTAAAAAAAGATTTTTATAATTTAATCTCCCACGACCACGAGATGGTATAAGCTATTTTATAAAGATATAACCGGAGCTTAGTTTTTATATATTATATATGTTATGGGGTTATATCATGGCTGTTTGGCACTAAGGATTGCGGATTCCATTGGCCGGCACTAAGGGTCTAACGCTGTTGTTGGCACTGAGGTTCGGGGACTCTATTGATTGGCACTAATAGCACAAGGACCCTGCATTTGATTTGGAGGCACGGACCCCTCTGTATGCACTAAGGAGGCACAAACCTCCAAAGTGGGGCTCTTGCAGGTGAGTGCATTAGTACAGTTCCGCCCACTTGCATCATCCTTTTATCGATTATTTGTGCCTTGCGGGCTGACGGGGGCGGTCACATTTGGTTTTGTATCCTGTTTGTGCCTACCGGTGGGATGGGGCGTCAAGTAGGTTTTCTATATTTTTCTTTTCTGTATGTATCTAGTGGTGGGGTGGGGCACCACTGGAGTTTATTTGTTAATTTCTTTCCTATTCTACTTATATTCTTGTTTTCCTTTATTTTTACCCATTCTATTTATTGGTTTAGTTCAGCTTCATATTAGGTACGCTTCCATGGGCATGTGCCCTATGTTAATTATTCTTAGTTGATTTTCGTATTGTTATGTATTGTTTTTATGTACTATTTTACTTATTTTTTCTTCTGACCTATTTTACTTACTTGTTGATTCTTACTTATATTTGATTGAGCCCGGTCGGCCGGTGATGCCTACTGGGTACCTGTGTTGTTGGTACTCATTCTACACCTTTGTACCATTTTCTTGGTGCAGCTACTAGCGTTGGTCATCAAAGGAGACAAGGTCTTACGGAGCATAGATGTTGGTTGATTTCGGAGATCAAGGTAAGTTCCAGTGTTCAGGTTGAGCCTGTTCTTCAGTTGTGTTAGGTTTCTGCCTTATCCTATTCAAGGCAGACTAGTTTTGTATTTACCTACTATTGGAGCAGTTGTATATATTATCTTTCGGTTACTTTGATATAGTTAGCTCCATTTTTCATAGTCACCAATCCTAAGAGGTGTTGTATATATATATATTTTTATTGTTGTATATATATTTCTTTCATCCTACTCCTTATTGCTTTATTTTATATGGCTTAGCTGTTATTGGCCCATTGATTGTCTATCCGGGCTGAGGGGTTGGGTTGGCCTGGACCATAGGTGCCATCAAGATTAGAGTTTTGGTTTGTGACAGTGACACACCTTCCGTCCTCTGGTGCTCCAACTTCATCTACTGACAGTTCATGCACCAAGCAACAGAGTCTGTAACGTTCTTCTTCATACCACACCACCAGTAATGCTAACTCAAACCGTGATACATATTCTTCACCCATGGATGAATGGAATATTTAAAACTATGAGCCTCCTCCAAGATCAACCTAACCAAGTCATTGGACTTAGAGACACAAATTCAATCCCTAATCCTAAAAAACCCCTATATGTCCAGCATGACCTTCATGGCCTCACATAGTAACAATTTATCACTAATGGTCCTTAATCTAGCATCATCAAACTGGGTCGCCCTAATCTGCTCCATCAAAGAAATGTGGGCATCCATATAAGCAACAACACCACCATTCTCAGAAATCTACAATCTAACTAGGCCTTTATCTAGACTCTAAATATCCTTAGCCAAAGGCAGCTCCTCCGAATAGAATCTAAACTACCCATACTTAAGGACTTCCTTCTAAGGGCATCTGCCACCACGTTGGCCCTTCCTGGGTGATACAAGATAGTAATATCATATTTTTTTAGAAACTCTCACCAAAGATGCTGCCTCAAATTAAGATCCTTCTGGATGATGATGTACTAAAGACTCTTATGATCGGTGAACCTTACATTAGACTCCATAAATATAGTGCCTCCACAACTTGAAAACAAACACAACCGCATCCAACTCCAAATTATGAGTAGAGTAGTTATTCTCATGCACCTTTAATTGCCTCAAAGTATAGGATAGGTAAAGTAAGAATAGGATTAGAAGTCAATAAATATTTTAGCTTTTGAAAGCTCTCCTCACACTCATCCAGCCACTAAAATTCCATATTGTTCTGAGTCAATCCAGCCAATGGAGAAATAATAAAAGAAAAACCCTACACAGATCTCTTATAATACCCAGCTAGACCAACAAACTTTGAATATCAGTTGATGAAGTATGTCTTACCCAATCTCACACAACCACAATCTTGGCCGGATTGACCATAATTCCCTCATTTGACACCACATGCCCCAAGAATGCCATAGAATTCAACCAAAACTCACACTTTGAGAAAATAACATATAAATTCTCATCTCGCAAACTGTGAAGTACAGTCCACTAGTTTCGAACATGATCAACCTTTGTCTTGGAATATACCAAGATATCATCAATGAAAATAATTACAAAAGAATCCAAATACGGGTGAAATATCAACTCTATGAACGTGGATACGAAATTAGTAAGCCCAAATGACATCACCAAAAACTCATAGTGTCTATATCTAGTACGAAAGGCCTTTTTCATAATATCTAAAGTCCTAAAGCTCAACTGATGGTACCCAGACCTCAAATTCTTCTTAGAGAAGATGGAGGCACCCTGAAGCTGGCCGAATATATAATTAATATGGGGTAATGGATACTTGTTCCTTACCATCACTTTGTTCAACTACCTATGGTCAATGCACATACTTATAGTACTATCTTCTTTTTCACAAACAAGACTAGGGTACCCCGAGGTGACACACTAGGGCAAATGAAACCCTTGCTAAACAAGTCCTGCAACTGATCCTTCAACTCTTTCAACTCAACAGGAGACATACAGTAAGGAGGGATAGAATTGGTCTTAGTGATCGGCTTAATATCATTTCTAAAATCAATCTCTCTATTAGGAGGAACACTAGGAAGGTCAATAGGAAACATATAAGCAAACTCCCTAACCATAGGAACGAAATCTAAGGAAGGGGGATCAATACTAATATCACGCATAAAGGCCAAATAAGATAAACACTTCTTCTCCACCAACATCCGAGCCTGAAGGGAGGATACAACTTTACGAGGATACGACCCACAAGTTCCCTTCCACTCTATCCTTGAAATACCTAAAATGTATAAGGTAACAATCTTTGCATTACAATCTAAAACAACATGAATACGGGGTAAGCCTATCCATACCAAAAATAATATAAAAATCTACCATGTCATAAAAATTAGGTTTACCTAAGTCACGTACCCCGATAAGACAATACGACAAGATTTGGACACCCAATCCACCACAAAGGACTCATCCATGAGAGTAGACACACGAAAAGGTATAGCCAATTCATCATATAACATATAAAAAAAATAGCAAAGTATGTAAATACATAATAATGGGTAGATTTGGCATCAAATAGTATAGGTGCAAGCCTATGGAAAATAGAGATAATACCTGTGATTCACGACATCAGAAGATTCAGCCTCGGGTTACCCTGGAAAGGTATAACACTGTGTGGGACCACTTATGGTCTAAACTAGAGCACAAACCTGACCTCTCATTGCCTGTTGTGCACCCTTACTAGTCTGTGCATCTCTACCTATGTTTCCACCTCCTTCTACCTCTGCATGGAGGTACGAGCGCTCTAACCGGAGCATGAGAGAATTGAGAAGTATGTGGGGTCTGTCGTGCCCCCACAAATGCACTATGAGGATACTGTCTCATCAAATGTACCACCTCACTACAAGAAAACATACTCTAGGATATAAAGGTTTCTGCGAGTAGCTTTGACAACCTAAATGTCCACCTTAGCCTTAACCCCTTTGATAAGACTCATATTGACTCGGTGCTTGGATGGATGCACTCTGAACTACTTGATTAGAAATCAAGTTCTGAATGGTTTCCTAAAATGGTACTCAATAGTGAGAATGGATACATGATGAAAAGAACCTCTACCCCTAGATAAGGAAGTCAAAAACTGACCAGAATAACGAGGCCTCTTGCTCCCACAATCACCAAACGGAACCTTACACAACTGATCAAAACCTCTGGCTGTCTCAATCACACTATATAACACGGCTCACTCTATCTAGGAGGTCGTAAATACCAATATCTGGAGAGGAGTGATCATTCCCCTCATACACCTATCTATTTTCTCCTTCTCATCTAGAAAAATAGCCAATGCATACCTATAGAGCTCATAAAAGTGAGACACATACTCATCAATATTCATGCCTTCCAACCTCAACTCATCAAACAATCAATGCAAACCATCTCTCACATTGTGGGATATATATCTATTCACAAAAGCTCGAGCGAATATTTCCCAAGTCATGGGAGAAGACCCAGTTAGTCTAGAATAAATATAAGAATGCTACCCTATCAGGATGGCCCTCAAAGATGCAAAAATGTATAATCTACCCGTGTATCTATACTAACCCAACACTCTAAAGTAGCTCATGATAAGTGGTAAGAAACTCATACGGATCCTCGGTTGGCCCACCCTGAAACTGTGGTGGGTCCATCTTCCTAAACCTCTCATACCACCATTGTTGCTTAACTGATATCTCGAAACGGACTGTGCCTCTAGCCCTAGCCACATGAATCTTAAGCTTGTGAACTCGATGTACAATCAGTGGTTTCCCCATCGTCCCCTAAACTACTAGTGGTTGTTCTGCAGGAACTTGAACCTCAGACTACTGACCTACCTGAACTGGATTCACTGGTGGTTATCCAACTGGATCATGAACTCTTAGAATAACATACTGATATGGGGTAACTTCCTCGACCCTCGTATGTAAACCCTGGGTTGTAGCGCACTATGCAATGTTCTTAAGTATGCCAAGGACTCTCAGCAAAGTATCCTTTAATACAAGGGCTTCAACATACTCTTTATGAATCTTTTCCTTAGATCTATCCATATCTACCTCAGGTAAAACTACCCCAGCTCGAACGCTAGCTGGGGCTGCTCCTCTAGAACTACCTCGGACTCTACGTCGGCCCCAAACTCCGACTCTACCCTTTACAACTGGCTCAGGTATATGCTGGTCATCTCTATCAATCATGGCTCTAGTCCTCACTATATGTCGAATAAAAATAAGTAATTACTCAGCACCAGTAATTAACCACACTAGATAAGGATGAACGAATGAAGAGATGTTTTTCCTAGAGTTCTATAGCCTCTCAAGGATAAGTAACAGACATCTCTGCATCGATCTGCAAGACTCTAATAAACATGGATCATGTACAATGGGACCTATAAACCTTGGGCTCTGATACAAACTTGTTACGATATGAAAATCAGGCATGATGTCATCTACTTTCTCAACCCAATAGGTTAGCCTAACTCATGGAGAAACTAAAAGAAAAGCCAATTTTATTGCAGAAAGTAAAACACAAGTAAATATCTATTATAATGTGAAAATTCATCTAACAGAACCTACCAAAACTAGATATCCACTGTACAAAGACATTAAGATGTATTTTATACAAGTTTGGTATACATCTAAAAGTGTTTCAAGATTAATAAAAACTTCAAACACTGAAAAAGATTCTAGAGACTGCAATCTAGCAGTATCTACCTCTAGATGTCCCAAGATAATTGGCTAAGTCTGAAAAGAGAGAAAGAGAGAGAGAGAGAGTGGCTACAGCACCTACACAAAAGTGTAGAAAAAACAAGGGGGATTATAATATAATAGTACTCAGCAAGTCCTCGACTGGTCAAATATAAAGACCTAGTAACTACTTCTGACCACCAACCATCCTCCAGCACTACAACCTGTAAACATTTGATAGACGTTGGCCTAGCTAATAGTATGCAACAAGGTATGTATGAATATACATGTCTCTCACAATGAAGAACTATCACTAACCCTACTACTACAGTAGTCACCACAGTATGGTCAATAATATCAAATCAAATCAAATCAATTATCAATGAAATATCAAGTGGTATTCATGGATAATGAGTAATTATCAAGTAACATGAACAAGTTCATATTATAACTCAATATCAAGTCATCTCAAGGAAGTGCAAGTCATCGAGCTGACATAAAATCCAAATACGAAGCACTTCAACGTGAATGCAATGTAATGTAAATATGAAAGTAATTGTGATGTATGTCTGCCCTATCTCTCCAGATATATTCCCTACAGAAACTTCAGCGCATCATATCTCAATATTTGGAAGAAACCTCAGATTCATTTATCATATTAATTTCTGAAAAAAACCTCATGTCATAAATCATCACTTGAAAGAAACCTTAGGCCATAAATCATTGTCATGTAGAAACCTCAGGCACTAATATCTAAAATATCTCAACAATGCGTGTCCGACAGAGACCTAGGATCCCCACATTTCAAATCACCAGCACAAGTCAATTTCTATGCACAATAGGAACATATAATCATATATCAATGTAAGCATGGAAAGTGACATCAAATTTGAGTATAGTGAATAAATTAGGTCATCACAGGGGTAAACAAGCATTAAGTTACCTATATTATTCTAACCTCAACAAGGTTTTACAAAAATGATATAATTCCACTAGTTGAGTTATCATGAGGTAGTTTTCATTACAATTTCATCTTAATGTATCCCAACCAATTCATGGCATTTCACCTAGTTTATACGATCGAACAAGTCATAAATTATAAAAACACATCATAAAATAATTCTCGTTATTTTGACCTGGCATATGCCACCACAATTAACCCCAAGTAATTTATCTTCCCCAACTACATATAATTTAGCAAGTAATTACTAATGTTTTATAAGAGACCAAACCTCAGCTTGCCTTAATCTTTGAAGAACGTTGTCACTCGGGCATGTTTCCCTTTTGAAATGCCTTTAAAGGTACACAATCTATTCAAAAATCAACAATACAAAACAAATAAGAACTATTAATAACATAATTCACTATTTTGAAACTTTAACAAAAATCTACCCCGAGCTCATGGGTTCAATTCCCAAACTTAATCGTAAAATTATGTTACTCATCACTTGGATAAGATAAATATGAAGTTTTATCGAAAATCCGTTCTATTTTATGGTTGAAAATCAAGTTTTATAATTTTTTGAGATCATCTCATTACTCACTGATTTGGGCTCAGGGCCATGAAATTCTGATGTATAAACATGCTAAAGTGAGTTAGAATTGATGGAAATAGGTTTAGGGACTTACCCAAATGATTACCTTCAAAACTCTTTGATCAACTTCTTCAAAGTAAGGGATTTTATTCGAGTGTTGCATGAAAAGTATGAATAACGGTGTGAATATTTAAAACGCCCAGGTGCATCAAGTGACTTATCGTGATTGCATAAGCCAGCCAAGATCGCGACCTTTGACTGGCCCAGGGACCTTCACGATTGTGGGGCCCCCATCGTGAATGCGGTCCCTTGACTATATTGAAACATTGTGATTGTCGAAGGATCATCGCAATTGAAATGAGAACGAGACCTCACTCTTCATGATCCTCCTCTGTGAATGTGGAAGTCCTTTGAAGACAACAACATTATCAAATTCAAGGGAAATCAAAACTTTGAATGGACCGTTGGGATTCATTCGGAATCTTATGACAACAACTATATACGCAAGCATATAGTTTTGATGGTTCCGATGAGTCCAGAATATCAAAATTAATATGCTTGCGTATTCAGATTGGAAATTCACCTCCCGAGTCTAAAAAAATCATTGAATTTCCAATCTGAGCACTCTAGGATTGAATGTTGCCTCAACCATTTTACTTCAAACTCAATTTTATC
>JBDJHY010434015.1:0-17815 GCA_039654485.1 Withania somnifera | reverse complement strand
ATGATTTATATTTCAAGACTGCATATCATGGGTAGGAAACACTGGAGTATAGTCAGCTTCATTACTGGTGGTGGCCTGTTGATGTGAAGATCTCTTGAAAGGAATTATCTGAAATATACGTGTAAAGCATGAGTTAGATTGAATTCATAGAGTATTTAGAGTAAGAAATAAAAAGACTTTTTCTAAACTCGCTATAGCCTCTCTGTTAGAAGTGTGATGCGTTTTTCACCCATAAGGAAGACTCTACTAAACATAGTTTTCAGACATCTTAGGAATATTGAACCTAGTGCTATGAAACCAAGCTTTTCACTCCCGAGACTACCCTTGGATGTAACATGGTGCTCAGGAGTCACAAGTGACCCTAAGATAACTCTCGGACCATGCATACACCATGAATCATGAATAACTGTGCGGATACAATATTGTAATGAGCTAAACTGATTGAAAATATCAATATGAATAAATGAAAATTTATTCAGGGGACCAAAAGGGAATATATTGAAATACTAAACAAACTCTATCTCTGAAAACTTTCTTACTTAACATCTGAGAGTTGCTAGGGAAATCTCCAACTAAACTAAAAAGAACTGAATTGGAATGTACAATGACAAGTCTGATAGCTATAAGACAATGTCCTCAGAATATGAGAGATCACAAAATACTATCCAGTTTCAGGTGTAATTATCTTCCCCTCCATTGAAGACATCTTGTTCGATTTCTTCCTTTGCCCCATGGTAGAGCTACTTCACTCAGTGCAAGTTAGCAAACTCCACTAAAATGCACCAAGAAAGTATCTACGTAGAGAGAGATTTTTTCTTGGATTCACTTGGTTGATTTATTGAGACTATGATCGACCAATAAAATTGATTCTACTTGGGTTCCCACACATCATAATTTGTACGACTTCATATTGCTATAGCACCCAACATTACTCAGAGTCTACCAAATGCCTGATAGTTGATCATTAACCTTGTACACAGGAATCTACATGGTAAAAGTATGTACTGCAAATCATAGTCGGTACATTAAATATACTGGTACACAACTAAGTACATAACAGTAGCAGTAGTAATAATAATAATAATAATAATAATACATGCTGAAAGGAAACAAAGGCTGACAGTGGAGGTCTGAATTCATGATAACTGTCACAACTCTGGAAAGTATATTGGAAACATGAATAACTGTGAATCAATCTTAAAATCAAGTAAATTATAATTTAAAGCTATAGTCATGTGAAAAACTGTATAAAGATATAGTCATGCTAAACCTATATCAAATTGTAGACATGCTAAAACCTATATAACTGTGAAAGTCATGTGAACATCATAAATAGGGTGACTGATATAATCTCGGTTAGGTAACTTATTAAGGTCAGCACACGCGGAATACAATTTGAACAAAATAAGAAGAATTCAAATGAACTCAAAATTTGAAACAAAACTAAGAACAATAGAAACTACAAATGGGAAACCACGATAGAATTAAGATAGAAAATATCCTTATAATCAAGGTTCGCTCAACCTAATTGCTCGGAAATAAGGAGAAACCCACCACACTACCTAAGTGTAACTGAGAATTCATGTACCTATATTTCAACACCCAAATCATAGGCAAAGGATGCACCACCTTCCAATATAGAATGTTTCTAAGGATTCACCCTCCTTAGTTATATTCAAAATCAACATGTTTAATGACTATTGAACTATTACAATATTCAATAGTCAAAATTCAATGCTCAACAAAGTTTATCTTTCAAAATAAACTAAGTAAACTATTTATAGTTTATTCTAAGAGTGGAGATGCCAGGGATCACCAAAGATGCAACCTGGATTGCCAATAAGAAGGGCGAGTCTCCTTTTGTGCAGGGGAATAACCCCAGATAAACAGACACTCTATGATGTGGCTGAAAATTGGCTATGGGACTTGCTAATTTGGTAGGTTTCCCACTGGAAGGGCGCCTGATCACCCACTATGTTTGGAGGAATCTCTATTTTGTCTCTCTTGAGCTTTTAATTTCTCTTGAGTTCCATACGCTTCCCACACGTTGTACACCTTTAGTTGTTGTATCTTCAAGGTTTCCATGTTCCTTGTTATCATAAACAAGGCTTTTAATTCTTGGAGTTCCTTAGCTTGACTCTTTGTGAACGGCCTTGAATTATTGGTGCTTAGCGGGATCATATCATCCTCCCCTTTATGAAGAGGCTTGGTCCTTGAATCCAAGGGATCACTTGTAAAACAAGACACACATTGAAAACATTATGCATGTCACACTCATTTAAAAGTCGATCTTGTAGGCATTTCCATTAATCTTCTCAAGCACCTTGAAGGGGCCATCTCCCTTAGGACTATACTTCCCTTTATGGTGGTGTGGAAATCTTTCTAAAGTATACCCAAACCCAATCATCAGGCTGAAAGGTAAATAGCTTCCTTCCTTGGTTTTGATGAAGAACCCACTTAGAGGTGTTCTTTTCCAATGTTTCCTTAGACCTTGCATGGATTTTGAGCATCTCCTTCGCCCAATGCTTGGCATCCAAGCTCACAACATCACTAGACAAAGGAGTTAGAGATAAAGAAACCAATGGGTTAAAACTATAGCACCTTTCAAAAGGAGTCATGCCACTAAGGTGTAAAGTGACCGATTATATGCAAACTTAATCAAATGAAGTCATTCCTCCCAAGAATTTGAGGTCCCTCTAATTATGCAACATAGCATACTTTTAGGAGTTCGATTCACTGCTTTGATTGGTCTATCTGTTTGAGGATGACAAGAAGTCAAATACAAGATTTTGGTACCGAGTGCTCCCCAAAGACTCTTCCAAAAATAACTCAAGAATCGGTGTCTGTATCACTAACAATAGTGTTAGGTACTTTATGCAACTTTAGTACATTATTTATAAAAAATAAAGCTACATTAAATGCATCATTGTATTTATGACATCGTAAAAATGATTTATTTTAGAAAATCGATCAACCACAACAAAATTGCTATCATGTACCCCTTTTGTTCTAGTAAGGTCTAACATAAAATCCATGGATATATCATTACAAGGAACTTTAGGGATAGGGAGAGGAGTATACATACCTTAGGGACGAGTCTTGTATTTGGATTTCTTACATATGAGGCATTGCACAACTAACTCTTCACATCATGCTTCATGTAGGGACAATAAATTTTTCATATAGGATGTTGAAGGTCTTGGAAACACCAAAGTGACCCATCATTCCCCCACTATGAGCTTTCTTGACAAATAATTCTCTTCACGAGCTCAAAGGAACACATGTTTTGTTGCCCTTGAACAAGTATCCATCAACCCATTGGAATCGTTCAACTCTCCTTCTTTGATTAAAGCTTCCACAATATATTTTAAGTCAAGATCCATAGCATAGAACCCTTAAAAATTTCAAAACCAAACATTCTATAAGAAAGAATATTCACCAAAATGAACCTTTTAGATAGAGAATCCACAACGACATTTTCTTTTCCCCACTTGTAATTGATAACATAGGGAAATGTATCAATAAAATCCAAACACTTAGTATGCTCTTGTTGAGCTTGGATTAACCCTTCACATGTTCCAATAACTCATGATCCGTGTGATCACAAACTCCTTATGCCAAAGGTAATTTTGCCAATGGGCAAGAACCCAAGCAAGGGCATACAACTCTTTGTCATATGTTGAGTATTTCAATAAACACCCCTTGAGTTTGTCTTCAAATAAGCCAAGGGATTTCCTTCTTGCATCAATACTCCTCCAATCCCAACCCTCGAAGCATCACACTCTACCTCAAATGTGTTTTCAAAGTTAGGCAATTAGAGTAAGGGAGAAGAACTCAACAAAACTTTCAAGGCTTTGAAGGCCTTCTCTTGAGGGTTTCCCCAAATAAAGGGTACATCCTTATTGATCAACTTGGTCAATGGAAAAGAAATAGTAATAAAATTCTTCACAAATCTCCGGTAGAAACTTGACAAACCATGGAAGCTCCAAGCCTCAGTAGCATGGTGGGGGTTGTCCAACTCCTAATAGAAAAAATCCATTCTCATCAACCTTAACACCATGGGCACTTACCAGGAACCCCAATAATACCACTTTATCAATAACGAGCATTTCTTGAGATTAGTGAAGAGATTTTTTTAGAATCACCTTAAAAACTTATCCTAAATTCTCAATGTGCTCTTTAACTGAATAACAAATAGACAAGAACGTCATTGAAATAAATGACCACAAACTTGTTTATAAATATCTTCAATACATGATTCAAAAGTCTCATGAACGTACTTAGGGCTTTGGTAAAGCCAAATGGCATGGAAAGACAATTAGAGAGCCCAAATTTTATCTTGATAGCCGTTTTCCATTCATCTCTGGGCTTATTCAAATTTGAAGGTACCAGCTTCGAAGATCAATCTTTGAAAATATATTTGATCCACAAAGCTCATCCTACATAACATCAAGTCTATGAATGGGACGTTTATACTTGACGATGATTTTTTTTGCTGCTTGATAATCAATGCACATCCTTTATGAGCCATCTTTATTTGGGTCAAGAATTATTGGCATGACATATGAGCTTAGAATATCATTGATCAATTCCTTCTCAATAAGTTGCTCCACTTGTTTTTGAAGATCCTTAGTTTCCTCTGGGTTGCTTTTGTAAGCGGGCTGGTTTGGGATTTTAGAACTGGGGAAAAAATCAATTTGATGTTCAATTCCTCTTAATGGAGGAAACCCTTTTGGAATCTCATTCGAGAATAATGCTCCATAGTCCTAAAAAAGAGAAAAAATAGCACTAGGCACTAGTGCTTTTGTTAGCATGTAACAATAAGTTAGTATTGACAAGGCATACTAGAAAACATCCCTCATCAACACCTTTAAGACATTTACTGGGCTTGGATAGCATGCACTCCTTACCTTTTAGCTTATCCAAGTCATTCTTCCCTCCATGTAACCCCTTGGATCCCTTAGAGGTATTCCCCTCCTCAATCACCTTTTCCCTTTCTTGAAGATCTTTCATACTTTGATGATCCTCACCAACCTCATAGGGAGTCAATGGTTCAAGAGTATACTTCCTCTTCTTCAAAGTAAAGGTATACTAGTTAGACCTTCCATCATGAATCACCCCTATCAAATTTCCATGGCCTCCCAAGTAGCACATGACAAGCCAACATCGGAATGATATCACATCAAATTTCATCTTGGTACCTGCCAATGCTAAATGAGGTCATAACTTGTTTAAGGACTTCTATTTCATCACATTATATTTATGTCATGCCCTAGAGCTTACCCCCTAGGCATAACAGGCATTCTTAGCCACTAAGTTTCTTTAGCATCCTCAAAAAAAGCATTTGGACCATGAAAAGCTCTATCATATCACTAAGCAGAAGCAATTTCAATAAATATCAGAAGTTTAATGAACACCTTACAATAATTAATAAATAGTCTCAAAATAAATCGATAAAATCAAGTCCAAAAATCATACATCTTAGTCCGAAAGCCTCTACTCACTAAATAATGGACTACTAGCACAAGAGTTTCTAGCTACTCTCTAATGAATGAAATAGTAAATTAAACTAAACTCTCAGCTCTAGATAAATAAAAGATAGTTAATAAATCCACAACCAGTCCCCGAATCAATGAGGACTCACTAATTTTCTATTCTTCTAGGAATGCAAGTAGTGTCAACCTCGAATGTCCGGATGGTTAGAATAAGCACACAAAACATATGTTGAGTACGTGAAAAGGTATAAAACAGGATATACAATATAATGATAAGTACAATGCAATGCATGATAGAAAATTTCAACTTCAGCTCTAACTCAACTAAAAAATTTAACAATATATAATAAAAACAATTAAAAATCTTATATCTCAAGTAAACTTAGTTAATATAACTCCTTTAATCAGTTTTTAACAAAAGATAAGGACCTAGTTAAAAACATGCTTTCTCTCTTTTTTTTCAAAATATCCAACTTTACTTTTTTTGGGAGTTTCTATAACCGACATGCCTCAAAGCATATAGCATGAAGTCCACATATTACCCTGTGTAGAGGGGCTCTGATATACCGCCACAGGATAAGACATGCTCTCCTAGTGGATCCTCCATGACGCTCTAGGTACAATAGAGCGGTACCAAAATAATATTCTATGATGGCTAGACAGTTTAATAGGTATTGGAACATTATGCCTACCCTCAATGCTAATACTCCTCCCATATAACATCAATATCAACACTATATACTTTTGACTTAATATAACACCCTCAATGGAACTATAGGTCAAACTACACATCAACACTCTAGACTAGTGGAACACCCTCAATGGAACCACAAGCCTAAAACATCATTTAAAAACATAATTAGTTAACATTATTTTTCAAAATATCAATTTGACACTTTATAGTCAATTTTACTCAACTTGTAGATAAAGCTAAAATCATTATTAAAACACTCAGTTTGCGATGATCAAAACATTCAGTTTGCTTCAATTAGTCAATTTAAACATGCTTCACATTCATACTTAAAATCATGTAATAAGTTAAGTACTTATGACACTTCAATGCTTAATTCAAGTTTTAAAAGTAAACCTTGAAAATAGTGCTCACATTATACTCCAAAGCTTCTTTCCTTATTTTACTTCAAATTTGAAAGAATGCTAACTCACGAGGACTTCATTAATTAAATAATCATCATGAAAACTTTGTAATTATAACTCAAAAACATCAAGTAAATCATCACTTCAGGGAATCATAGTTTATAGAATTAAACAGGAACCTTAACATGCTTCTACATCTTCAAAACCTTATTTAGAAAAGGGGTTTTCAGAAAAAGGATGAAAGGAGTCCTTATTAAAAGACCAGATACCTGATTTGGAGCACTTTGATAGAGAAAAATCAATGAATAAGCTGTTGTAAAGGAACTACGGAGAACCTTAAACATGCCTCTTGAGAGAATTTAGAGAACAAACCCTTTTCTTGAATTTGATTAATCAAAGAATGAATTGGAATAAGGATTTGGGTTTTAAATACCATGTAACTTAGAGTATACAACAACATGTTATTAGTTATTTAATAGGTGAGAAATATCGAAAATAGCCTTGCAAAAAGGGTATTGATTGCTCAAAATAGGGGTAATTGTGTTGGCAACCATGCCACAGTTGAGATGGAAAAAATATTCAAACCTTGACATGGTTGGAACGATGAATACTTTCCAACCGTGACACAGTGGCTACCACGGTTAGCCTCAGGTAAAATTTTGTGCACACTCTTTTTTGAGTGTGACATGTTTACAAATCGTACCATGCTTCCTACTATTACATGTTTGTAGGTCTCTAAACATATACAACATGTATAAACATACAATATTGGTCCCTAACCATTAATAAGCCTTCAGGAATATAGAATTACACCATTTTTTCCCTCGAAAACACCAACATATGCTAGAATTGCAAGAATCGTACTATAAGACCTTAAAAAAAGGGTACTAACTTCCTACTCTAGACTTATTTTGACACATAGTTTATTGAATTAGAAAGTAGAATACGAGGGCTTCGTAAACATGAAACCCAAAAACCGTTAGGAGGGATAAAACCAGTTAGGCTTACATTAAGGCTCAAGGTGAAGTTAAGCCATAAGCAAATAATGATTTAAACTTTGGATAACTTTTCAAGGTGTTACAATTGATCTATTAGAGTTTATACAGGTTGGGATGATTTTTGGTAGGAACAACCATTCCAACACTGTGGACTCACTCACCATATTTGTGCAACTTACACTATCAATGATTAGACAACATACCTTCCCTCCAATCTTGCACTAAGAATGGAATAGATTTTTCCTTTTATCACGATCCTTCTTACAAGAGCCCCCATGATCTTACTCATGATGCAAGATAAATAAACATTCACCCTTAAGTATCCATCATCATCATCACTAATATGTTTTCTTCTCATCAAGAGATGAGCAAAGTTAGCATTCTTTTCCTCTGCCTCAAATAATTCATCTTCATTTTCACTTTGTTCCTCGACCTTCTCCCCTTACTTATCATTCTATTTATCCTTATTTATTTAGTACCCATTATTGCAAGCAACAATTTCTCTCCAGTAGGACACGCACTTGCAATGTGTCCCCTACCTAGGCACGTAAAGCATTATCTAGTGGAAGGTCTAGGGAAAGTGGATTTCCTATAACCTTATTTTTTTTATCAACCACTTTAGTTGTAACATCGGGTTTACCTTGAGTAGCTTGATGATACGACCCTGAGAATCATATATCCTTTAAGACCCTTCACTTAAAGTAAATCCAAGGATCTGTGAGACTTATAAGCCATTGTTCTTGAAAAGGGAGGCATTGAATGGTATAGAAATGGTTCAACGGAGAGTGTAAAACTTATGGGAGGAACACCCAAATGAAGGAAAACATTATGGTAATTTTTTGTGTTAATGTACAAAATGGGAGATGGTGAAATAAAAATGACGATGAAGGCTTTTATTATCATCGACTCGCCCTTTTGATAGGGCATAAAGAATAGTTTCTGGTATATATGGAGATGGTAGTGCAATATTGGTGAGACTCAAACTGAGTTGGTGATGGTATATTGCACAATTCGTAATGCTAGTCGGCTCAACTATTATTGAAGATTGACTTCATAGCTTTGTAATAGCTTGGTATTGGTACTTTGTAGTGTTTTTAGTTTAGCTTTTTAGTATTTTAATTCGAGACTGTAATCTCTTAGTGATTATGAGTGAATTCTCATTGTTGGATTACAATTTTTTTTGTTCAATTAATCGATTAGTATTATCACTTGTGTATAACCAATTGGGAGTATTAGTTGTTAGTTGAATAGGGATCTTATTCAATTCAATAGGTAGAATTGATAATAAAGGTATCCAATCATTTGTTTATCAATTATCCTATTTTGGTGTGAATTCCACATATCTCTATCTCTTCTATTCCTTATTCGATATCAAACTTTTTAGACTTCTAACTAGGGACATATCATTTTGGTATCAGAGAATAAGGAAGAATTTATTCCAACAAATTCCATCCTAGACTCGTGAGAAATCAAAAAATTCAAAATAAAATTGAAATAATTGAGAAAGTCAAAAAAATTATTTCAATCAAGTTGGATTGAGTCTTATTTGAGTTTCTAATTATTAGGAATCTTTATCCTAGTGATTTTAGTCAAGGATTAAGACTTCAGGAGACCATATATGAGATTGTTCAAGTTTTCACCATTAAAGACTTGACACTTGAAGGTTTGAAAAGAATTTTCATAATTGGGTCTATTGTGTGTTATGCATTGAAGATAAGGAGTGTTGGGCTTTATTTGTGGTGTATTGAGGAAATATCCTATCAAATTTCAGATTATTATGAGCTAAGTCTAAGGATTTGGAAATTTGAATCTTTAGAATTGTTCTTCCTTGTTCTTCAATTTCATAGAGAAAGAAAAAGAGAAATCTCAAATTTGGTTAGTTGGATCTACGAAGGGGAGATCAAGTGTTGAATAAGTTTTTATGCAAAAAGGAAGGTACTCCTACGATCTCAAGCACCAGCACCAATCGTAAAACCAACTTGCATCGGAGGATAATCAAAATTCCAGCACATCTTCTGGTCATAAAGGGAAACTCGCCGTTTGGGAAGTACCCTATCACCAATACCGTTGGAGGGTCAAAAAAAGTGCAAATTACCTCACCGATTCTACAATATTTCAAGTCAAGTTTCAATTAATTTGTGTGATGTGATTGCAAAAACGTTGATTCTCAAGCATAGTTGGCGATCCTTCTTGCAATTTTAGTGACCCTAAAACACTTTAGTACTTTTTATTCAAGTCTTAAGTTCTTGTATTAGTTCTCTCTTTTTGTAGTTTCATTTCCTAAACTAGTTTATGAATAGTAACTGATCTACTAGATGTGAATTAGTTCTAGTATTCTTGTTTCTTTCGTGCTTTGTTTATGTGCTTTTCTAATTAGTTTCTTTGAATACTTATTGATTCTTTTTCGGTTATTTGTGTTGCTCTTTGAATTGGTCTACAATATTCCACTCCACCATAAGGAATAGGAAATAATTGATTTAGTTGGATAAGATAGTTGCTACTCAACTTTTAGAAGACACTTTGTGGTAAGGGAGTGAACACAAAGAGTGATGTGAGGTGTTTTGTATTAACCTTTTTGGAGTTTTGTAGGTACATAAAGGACCTGAATGAAATCAATAAAGTGGGTGAAGGATCGTCTATGTTAACAAATCTAGATGATATCTCAAGGAAACTCAAAAATAAGTATGGGAGATTAGGAGGACTAGAGGGGTGTCAATAAGGTATGGAAAGTCAAGAAAATTGGTGTGGTCCTAGAGGTGATAGGCATAGGGAAAGGGTTGATCATGACTAGGTGGAGGTAGGTATGGATATGAGGCTAATAAAGGATATATGCCTTAGGTTTTTGGGTATCAATAAGGTATGAGAAGGTGAGAGAATTAGGATGATCCCAGAGTAGATAGGCACGGGAAAAGGGGTTGATCAAGATCAGGGGCTTAACACCATCAAGGACACACTATCTAAGTTCAAAGGGAGTAATGATGCGGAGGAGTTTCTTGATTGGAAGTTGCAAAGAGAGGATATTTTTCACAAACAATATCATAGACACATTGAAAGAAAAGTGTGAAATCATGCAATTCTAGGGTTATTGATCTTTTTCACGAAGAATGGGAGATTCGAAGGACTAGAGGAAAGGATGGATAAGACGGAGGATTCTACTAGCGCAGGTTTCATACATGTGAATGGGGGTGAAAAGGGGAAGGGAGTTGTTCCTTAACCAATTATTACTAGGGAAAAATTCAAAAATTAGGTGAACCTTCTCAATTTCGAAACAAAGCTTCCAACAACCGCTCAACCTAAATCCAAATCATTTGAGAACCCAAAGATCCAGACCTACCCATCCAAACCAAAGTATGAACCAACACCCTATACAAAACATGTCCATGAATTCCTTAAATGGATCATATATGTCTTCCCCAAGAGAAACCCCACATATCAATTATCAAGACCACATTTACCATAATCCATTCTACCATGAGATGCATGTAATTGAATATTGGGCTGACAAAAGAGATAATGCGGGTGGGGATAGGCATGGATATAAGGGTAAAGAAGGAGGAAAATCTTAAATTTTAGGGTCTCAATAAGGTATGGAAAGTCAGGAGAATTGGTGTGGTCCTAGAGGGGATAGGCACATGGAAAGGGCTGATCATGACCAGATGGAGGTAGGTATGGATATGAGGGTAAAGAAGGAGATATGCCTCAGGTTTCTAGGTATTAATAAGGTATGATAAGGTAGAGAATTAGGATGATCCTAGAGTAGATAGGCATGGGTAAAGGGTTGATCAAGATCGGGGTCTCACACTACCCAAGTTCAAAGGGTAGTGACGTGGAGGAGTTTCTTAATTGGAAGTCACAAAGTGAGAGGATCTTTTTCACAAACAATATCATGGATGTGTTGAAATAAAAGTATGAAATTTTCACAAACAATATCATGGATGTGTTGAAAGAAAAGTATGCAATCACGCAATTCAAGTGTTATGCTTCTACTTGGTGGGAATTAAAGAGAAGGGATAGAGAATATGACTTGCATACTTGGAAAGAGTTGCTAACTCTTATGGAGGCTTAGTATTTGCCTCCCCATTTCTATCATGATGTACTGAAGAGGTTGTATGAACTTATGAAAGGGATCAAGAGTGTGGAAGAGTATTATGATGAATTTGAAAATTTGAGGATTAAATCTCACACGGATGAACCCTTGCAACATTTGGTGATTTGGTTTGTCATCGGTTTGAGACATGACATCTTGAAGCCAATCAAGTTGAAATAGTTTGGAGGTGGTGTTTTATGATGCTACCAAAATTGAGGAGGACTTGAATGAACATAACCCCTAAAAGTCAATGAGTTCTTCAATATCATATTGGGGCAATGTTAATGAAAAGTTCAAATCTTCATCCAAATGGATGCTTCTAAGGGAAACGATCAACCAGGGCAAATAAAGGGTGACTACAAGTCCAAGTTCGATGACAAAGGTGGTGAAAAAGTTAGAGGAGGTAACAATTCCAACCCTAATCTACCTCGGCTCTCTTTAATCCAGTGTTTTAGATACCATGGTAGAGGTCAGATTGCTAGTCAATGCCCAAACACTAGGGCAATAGATGATTCCAAAATGGATATAGAATAGAGGAGGATGATAGAGATAGTGATGAAGATGAAATTAAAGATTTTGAGAATGAACATAGAAGAGACTCCTGATGATGAAGAGGGAGATTAAGAGGGTGAGAGAATATTTTAGGGGGACTCATGAGGATACTGATCTTGTTTCATATGATGATGGCCTTTTAGAGGTGAATGAAAACTTGTATTTTGTTGTGAGGCGAATCATGGGGGCTACTGACAAGGAGAATATTGACCAAAAGGAGACTTTATTTCACTATAGGTATAGGACGGGTGGAAAGGTGTATGGATTTATCATAAATAGCGGGAGTTTCTCAAACATGGTGATATATTATTTGGTTGATTATCCAAGAATTCCAAAAAAGGTGCACCTGAATCCATACAAACATAATGGCTCAATTATTATGATAAAATGAAGGTTCATAAGAAAGACATCATTAAATTCTCCATTAGCAAGTATGACAATGATCTTGTGTTTGATGTCATACCTATGCTTTCTTGTCATATCTTACTTGGTCATCCATGCTAAATTGATAAAGGTATTGAGCATATTATAGGATCAATCAATACACTTTAACATTAGAAGGTAGAAAACATAAGTTGAAACCTTTGTCCCCATATCAAGTGAGTGAAGAGTATAGGATCATGAAGACTAAGTCCATATATGTTCATGGAGGGAATGAGGGTTCTACTCATGTACAAAAAAAGGTGGTTGATATGGATAAGACAAATAAGGTGTGCTTGGCAATGAAACCAATCAAGTGTTTGAAAGATATTAATGGAAACACCGAATTGTTTTTGCATACTAACCAAGGCGCTAGCACCTTGCCTAGTGTTATTTTTTCTCTTTGCAGGATTTTGGAGCTTGTTCCAGGATGAGATACCAAAGAATTTGCCTCTATTGAGGGGTACTAAACATGAAGTTGATTTTGTGTCGAGTTCTTAAATCCTAGTCCGCTTGTAGAAGTAACCTGGAGGAGACCAAAGAGCTTCAAAGGCAAGTAGAGGAACTTCTAGAGGGGTTAGTACAAGAGAGTTTAAGTCTATGTACCGTGCGGTCATCTTAGTTCCAAATAAAGATGGAACGTAGAGAATGTGTGTGTATTATAGGGCAGTAAACAAAATAACTGTCAAGTATAGGCACCCTATTTCGAGTATAAATGATATGTTGGATAAAATTTATAGCTCAAAGGTGTTTTCAAAAATTAATCTAATGAGTGGCTACCACCAAATCTAGATAAAACCCGGGAGATGAGTGGAAAATGACTTTCAAGATGATGTTTGGGCTCTATGAATGGCTAGTCATGCCATTTGGGTTGGAAAATGCTCTAAGTACTTTTATACGGCTCATGAACCAAGTTTTAAAGACCTTTATAAATAAGTTTGTGGTTGTTTATTTGATGGAATTCTTGTTTATAACCATTCGTTGGAATATCATTTTGAGCACTTGAGGAAAGTTTTTGAAGTGTTTCTCAAGGAACAATTATTTGCCAATGCCTAAAAATGATCTTTTCGTGTGGGCAAGGTCATTTTGTTAGGATTAGTGGTAAATTATCAAGGGGTAGAGGTCGATGAGGAAAAGATAAAAACCATTAGAACTTTTCCTACACTAACCAGTGCTACCGAGGTTCGAAGTTTACATGGCCTAGAAAATTTTTACCGTAGTTATGTGATGAACTTTAGTACCATTGCATCTCTTTTGACCAAACTTGTGAAAAAGGATGTCCCCTTATTTGGGGTGATCCTCAAGATAAGGCCTTTAAGGTCTTGAAAGAGGTTAACTTTTGAACTCTTACTACAATTACCCAACTTTGACAAGTTATTTGAAATGAGTGTGATGCGTCTGGAGTGGGTATTGGAGGTGTACTAGGCATTTTTATTACTTTAGTAAAAAGTTGAAAGGAGCTTTATTGAATTATTCTACCTATGACAAGGAGCTTTATGCACTTATGCAAGTGTTGTCCCAATTTGTTATAAGAACAGATTATGAATCCTTGAAGTATCTCAAATGACAAGATAAGTTGAATAAGTGACATGCAAAATGGGTCGAGTTCATTAAAATGTTTCCATATGTGATCGATCCATTACAAGTATTGAAAGGAAAATATGGTAGAAGAATCGAGAAGATATGTATTGGTCAATACTTGGCATCCAAGTTGATGGGATTTGAAAGTCCTAAGGAGTACTATGCTTCAGACTTTGATTTTAGGGGTATAATTAATGATTTGATCCAAGGTCTCTATGTGGATAGTTTCCAAGTTGATAAGGGCTATTTGTTCAAATATGGTAGGCTATGCATTCCCATTAACTCATGGAGAGAGTTTTTTGTAAAAGAAGAAAATTGTGGAGGATTGATGGGACATTTTGGGAAGACCAAGACACTTGACATCCTCAAGGATCCATTCTATTTGTTTCCTGAATGAAGCATGATGTGGAAAATCTATTTTGTCAATGCGTACGAGATACACAAGCCAAATTGACTTGAAACCCCAACATATGTATACTCCTCTCCCTACTCCTAGTGGTTCTTATTTCCTAGAACTAGGATAGGTTGTGATAGAATATTTATGGTGGTTGATCGGTTTTCAAATATGGCTCATTTCATACCATGCTGAAAATATAATGATGCATCTCATATTGCATATTTGTTTGTTGCGCATATGCTTAACTTGCATGGAGTTCTGAGAACTATTGTTAGTGATAGAGATTCCAAATTTCTTAGTAATTTTTGGAAGAGTCTTTATAGTATACTTATTACTATGGTTTGCTTTTCTACTTCTTTCCACACTCTAACGGAAGGGTAAACCGAGGTACTAAATCGGACTCTAGGAAACTTGCTTCGTTGTATGATTAAGGGGTCCCCAGCTTCTTGAGAAGAACGTTTACCTTTGATTAAATTTTAATATAATTGATCTTTACACTCTTCTATCAACAAGACACCTTTTGAAGCTATTATGGATTTAACTCACTGGTGCCTTTAACCTTTACCCCTCTGTCTAGTGATATGGTTATTAATTTAGATGCAAAAAGAAGTGCAAAGAAAATGTTGGATGTTCACTTATAGGTCAATTATGCCATGAATAGAATAAGTCCAAGGTGACATACAAGAGGAACCATGGAAAAAAGAGGATGAGATTTGAGCCCAATGATTCAGTGTGAGTACATTTCCATAAGGAGAGATTTCCAAATGATTGAAAAGGGAAGCTAAGACCGAGGGTGGTGGTCCTTTCAAAGTGCTTCAACGAATCAACAACAATTCCTACAAAATTTATTTTTCTAGTGAGTTAAATGTAAGTGATGTTTTCAATATAAGTGACCTCTTATATTGTGTTGTAGGTAGGAAGATGGACTTGAGGACAAATTCTCTTTAAGAATGGGAGGATGGTATGACCTTGAGAAGCACATATCCTTCAAGAACCTTCACTCGGAGCCAAGAAAAGGAGCTACGAGACTTACAAGCCATGTTCTTGAAGAGGGAGGACTTGGAAGGTATAGAAATGGCTTAAGAAAGAGTGTACAACTTATGGGAGGCACACCTAAATGAAGAAGAGCATTATGGACATTTTTGTGTATCAAAGTACAGAATGGGCAATGGTGAAATAAAAATAGCAATAGAGGCTTTCACATTCGGAAACTCTCTCTTTTGACAGGGCCTGAAGAATAGTTTCTGGTATATTTTGAAATGGAAGAGAAATATTGGTGAGTCTCAAACTAGGTTTGCTATGGTATCTTGTACATTGAGTGATGCTAGGTGGATCAATTATAAATACTTAGATTCTTTTAAACTTTGAACTTAGTTTATGCTTGAATACTGGAGATTGAATTCATAGCTTTGTATATCTTAGTATTGGTACTTTGTAGTGTTCTTAGTTTATCTTATCTGACTTTAATTCGAGAGTGTAATCTCCTAGCGATTAGGAGTGAATTCTCATTGTTGAATTACAATTTCATTTTTAAATTAATTAATTAGTATTCCACCTTGTGACTAACCAACTGGGAGTGTTAGTTGTTAGTTGAATAGGGATTTCTTCAATTCGATAGGTAGAATTTGTATCAAAATATCTAGTCCTAATTTGTTTATCAATTATTCAATTATTTTGGTGTGAATTTCACATATCTCCATATCTTCTATTCCACATCCGATATTTACCTTATTAGATCCCTAACTAGGGTCGTATCACTTGAACACTACCCTTGTTGTACTCCTTTGGATTGGACTTCTTCCGCTTGTCACTACTCTTTCCCCATGATGTGGTTGAAGAACTCTTAGGCATGTGGGGCTCTCCTCTTTCAGGTCGTCCTCAATATGAGTAGCATCATAGAAGGCCAAATCCAAGCACGCATTGTTCTTAAGCTCATCTGCAGAGTTTCCATGATGTTACCCTATCTTTCACCAATAGTATTAGTCTCATGTAAGTCAACTATGATTCCTGCAAAACTTATCAAACAATTATTAAAACACCTCATGTCTCTCTTTAGTGATCACTCCCTTACCTCTAAATAAAAACCAAGATTGGTTGGAACTAACAGTACTCAATTTCAGTCAAGTAGAATGGATTCTTGAGACTCTAGAAGAACGAATTAATTCGAATGGTATGAATCAATAAAGTTCAACAACGTTATAAAACATTAAAGCTAGAATAAATTAGCATGAAATAAAATAAGGACACTAAAATCAACCAATCAACTAAGTAGATTAAATAATAGTTGTTAATTAGCCTTATGAATAAGGAGAAGTGAATTAGGATCAAGAAACTACCCTTAGAATCCAAGACGAGCAAGAAAACAATGAAAACTCACAAAACTACTGCTAGGGAACCACCGAATCAGCTTTGGCGACAATGGAAATACTCTGCACAAGGTTGGAAATGCTCTCTACATAATCGACAACTCGCCAATCTTGATTGAAGCTGTCACGACCCAAAAATTAGGAAGTGATGGCGTCTACACCTCACTTGTAAACAAGCCTGATCCGTGGCCTAGAGCGAGTAGTAGTGGGCCAGTACCTGCAATCCCAAAGAGAAACCCAAAAGGAAGGAAGAGACAACTCAACAAAAAAATAGAAACACACCTCCCAAAAGTTGGTGTCATGGCAGATGAGCTACTATAAATATATAATCAGAACAGTACACAAGTCTGCATGACTCAAAATATATATACAAAAGTTATCCTAAGCATAGATAGGAAAACTCCAACACAGAAGAAGACCGGGAGTAGCAACGCCGCATGATGCTCACCGTATCTCTGAAATAGCACAACTCTATCTAGCTCGATCAAGACCCCGTTGTTGACTCATGCCCAGATCTGTACCAAAAGGGTGCAGAAGTGTAGCATGAGTACCAACAACAATAGGTACTCAGTAGGCATAGGCCGACTGAATAGCAATAAACGTAAACAAGGTAAAAAGGCGATCACACAAATAGGATAATCATAAACTGGAATAATAAACTCACAAATAGTCAAACCACGTGTCATTCACCTGGATCTTCTGTGAAATCGTACCCAAGTAGAATTATAAACATATCTTACCAGGTAAATCTCAAAAGTACACCAATATTCGGTATAACCAAAAGTACCGCCCAAGGGTGCCACAGGCTGCCCCAAATACCCGTA